>JAVSCE010018234.1:0-15286 GCA_032199065.1 Smutsia gigantea | reverse complement strand
TATGAACCTGGAATTCAGGAAAGAGTTCAGAGCTAGAGACAAAAATTTGGGAGTGATTCTTAGGAAGTGTGATTGCCTGTGCACAATTTGAGGTCATAAAGCTTAAAATGAAACTTGATCCAGTTAAGATCAGTTACTGAGATGCAGATGTAGAGAAGATGGAGAGTCGAATTGAACCTTGGTTCAGGTTTTTCCAGGTAAGTTTGATGGTGGGAGAGGGAGTTGGGGAGTTGAGGATGGATGCCAAGGAGTGGTTATAATACTAAACCGTGGAATCTAAGTTGGATAAATATGGGAATGAGGATGTGAGGGAGGTAATGGAGAGCAAAAAATGGTTAGGGATGGGAGGATTGTTGGAGTGGAGGTATTAGAGTTAGAAAGAAAGAGAAGAGAGTGGGTGTTTAAAACTGAGATTTTTTAGGTGGAGAGGTAATTTGTAATGATAAGGTCTAGAAAGTAAGTGTGGGTATTGGTGGTTGATGTTAGTAACAGGACAAGATCTTTGGAGTAAAAGCAACTGAGGGGTCAGAGTATTACCTGGATTGTTTACAATGTAGACGATGTATTATGTAGACTCCATATAGATACTGACATCTCCAAGAATGGTTACATGACAGCTGTGAAGAGACAGTGATACATGAGCAAAATCATCAACGAATAAGGGAGATTAAATACAAAGAGGGTAGATGATTACGATAAGGTGTAGTAGGTGATATAGTCTCATAGCATAGTGAAAGGAGTTCGGCCAGAGAGTTTAGGGAGGGCCCACTGACAGAAAGTGCCAGGGAGGAGCAAGACCACATACCCCACCTCTGGGCCCAGTGGTACATTGGTTATAAGAAAAAATAGCCACCACTTGAGAGGGGTGTACAGGAAACAGTGTCCTCAGAGGGGAGCCAAGGTTTTGACAAAGAGAAAAGTTCAAGGGAAATTTTGGAGAAGTTGAGGATATCAGGGATATTGCAGAGAGCAGAATAGAAGGATTTGGGAGGTTTGGGGAGGGGTGGCAGATTGGGTCAGATTAGGGGATGTAGGAATTCATTTCCATGTGAAAAAGAATGTGAATGATAATGCAGAATCTAGGTGGTTTGAACATTTTGTAATGACTGAAGTAAATAGGCATTTAGAGCCTGATGGGTTGGATGATCTCTTGACTTGGGGGCAGATGGTCAGTTTTAAATACAGCGTCTTTTTGGGAGTGGTGTCTATGTAGTGCACAGTATATTGATAACAGGGATTATAGGGAGAGGTGGAGTGGTGGTCTCACTAGGAGCCTGGAAACCACTGGTCCCCCTTTTGATCTCCAGAGAAGTGTCAAGTCTGAAAGAAGCTTGATCCTCTCAGGAGGGATGGCAGCCCTCAGGGCCTCCCCTTTAATATTGTTGGGTAATTGTAATACTTCTTTTGTTTCCTTTATTTTCATAGGCTGCTCATCACTTTAAAATAGTACAATGATGTCTGTTTTTGTAAAAATGATAAATTATTATAAAATATTCAAATAATTGAGAAAAGGGAAATGAAATGGAAAAGAACTCCACAAATAACCATCATTAACACTACGTGAACATCATCTGAGACACTATATGAATTTGTACATTTGTAACTATTTTACAAGATCTGGTTTTCTTTTAAGTAATATGGGGCCATTGTTATAAACAGTTTGCATTCTGTAGATTTATTCTAATCCTCTCACTTGACAAATGAGAGCATCAAGTTCCAGAGAAGGGAAAAGACGTGTCCAAGGTCACTTACCAGTCAGACCTGAGTCTCTTAACTCCCCAGTTCAGTGTTGTTTCTTTTCATTAAACCATACTCTTCTCCTCTTACCATCTACATGGCATAGCCCATGCTCTTTCACCATATAGATCTCTGAGTGGCTCACTTTGTCTTTGGGTTTGAACATTCATTCATTTAGTCATTCAACAAATGTTTACTGAACACCTACTACATGCCAGGCAGAAATGCTAGTCACTGGGGATGTAGCAGTGGACAAAGCAGACAAAATCTCTGACCTTGTGAAGCTTACATAGAAAGCACAGAAAGTTTATGCTTCATTTCTCAACTTTCTCCAATCAGGCCAAGACTCATAACTATGATTTGTTTATGACCTCAAATCCTTCAACGATGATGGGAAAATGAAACAGAAATTGTTAGACAAGATCGTACTGCTAGTCCAGGAGTACCAAATGAATACATGCAACTAATAGATATTAACACAGTTCATAAGGTCTATAGCACTTCTTTGTAGTTTGCTACAATTACATTGTAGATTCCTCTTAATGTAATTGAAAAGTTTGATTTAAAAATTCCATAGTGTTACATATATATAAAGAAAAATGCCCATAATCAGCCATTTAAAATTTATAAAGTATACAATATGTAAGGAAGCAAAAATCCTCTCTGATCCTACAGTACAGAGGTAACAATTTTAAACACTTTGATGTGAGTCGCCACCAACTTTTTTCTAAGTTTATATATATTTTAGTTTTTGTTTTAATAAAAATATTCTATAATTGTTATAAAAACTTTCAATACAGAAAGACCTATATTGTATAAACTGTGAAATTTCCTTACATCATCACCCCCAATCCCAGTCTTCATGGGTAACTATTAACATATTGATTTATATTTGTTGTGAATACTTTCAGGTCTTTTTTAAATTCATTTACAAACAAATGCTTGTGTGCACACTCATGTGCATGCACACAGGTAAACAAAAGGGGCTATTTAAGTATTTTGTTTTAAGCCAGCAGTGGTTGGAAGTTTAAAGTTCAGTGGTTGAGGGCTCATTCCTATGCTTTTCATTTTCTACAAGTAGAGCAATGCAGCCATATGCCAGGCCCTCTCTGGATTTAGTACTCGATGCTTAGAACGTGAGCAGATGCTGAAAGCTATTAATGAAGCCCTTGAAGGGAGGCCCATTTGTGTATGTTGTAGTCACAAGGCCAAAGTTGAATATAGTGGCCAACTGAGCAGCTGGTAAGGGGGTAGGAAAATGAAGAGCACGCCAACATTGGTTGCAAGTTGATGGGCCATGGGAACCACATCATCTGGAGCAGTGTCCCCAAATTCCTATAATTCTGGAAATGGAAGCAATACATAAAGCCTTATAGCCTTTTAACCTCGATTGTTAAATTATTGTGTTGCAAAACAAACAAAAAATAGCCTATATGGTCTAAATAAGATTGGTTTCTATCATGCCCAAAATTGAAATATTTCCAGATTTTCACTTTTAAAATTCCTTAGATTCAAAGAATAAGCCTCAGTAATGTATGTTTGACTAATGCCAACTCTATAAGCTCTTTAATGTGAACTCAGTATTCCTCATTCCCAAACACCAAATGTATTCTTCTTTCAGTTTAGACACACCGCCACTGCCACAGCTGCACAAGATGCAATGCTTATCTCTATCAGGCCAACAATCAGGTATTTGTCTTCTAATCAGATTTCACAAGAAACCTGAATGAAGTCGTTATATCAAGACATGAAATAATTAACCTTTTCTAATTTAAAAAGACTAACAGGGAACGGTCTCTCTGACAGGTGTAAAATTTCATTCCTTCCAGAAAATTCCTCACCCAGCAGATGCTATTTCGGACTGAAAAAAAATTTCATTTAAAGAAAGGGTTTACCTTGTTTTATGAATATTGCTCAGGCACAACATATAAAGGCAATGGCTTTCCATGTAGCAGCTCAAGGCCTCGATCTCCTGATCACTAATATTCATTGTTCACATACAA
The DNA here is from genome assembly GCA_032199065.1 of Smutsia gigantea. Lineage (NCBI taxonomy): Eukaryota > Metazoa > Chordata > Mammalia > Pholidota > Manidae > Smutsia > Smutsia gigantea. The sequence goes on along the minus strand of JAVSCE010018234.1, from coordinate 11,546 downwards.
ATGATAAATATTCACCTGTTTTCATTCTCGATTAGTGAATTGCAAGAACACGTGAATTCTAGTGCTTAGAGTCCCAGGAAGTCTTATAATCCCTCATAGTGTTAGGCTTTCTCAGAGAAGTAGAGCAGGTTAGTGACCGAAGCCTTGAATTGAAAATAAGAGATTGAGAAAAATCATTCTATATCCACTGCCACAGAGATGAATCAAGAGCAATAAGGAGAAGCTATTTTTATATTACAGTGCAAAGATAAGAAACCTTTGACCTATCATTTAGACGTGACTCTGGGCTTAACTTACTACAACTTGAAGAAGTTCCCGAGTTCTTACCCTTTTCCCCCTACACTGACTCACACACATACAACAGACAATTTCTTTAAGATCAGTCCAACATACATGTTGTGTGAGTTTGAAGGGGACCTCTGGGTGTTAAAAGGCCAGCCCGGTGCCCTGAATGGCCTTTGAGATGGAGAGATGCTTTTCACAGAGACCTGGCTTTCAGAGGGTAAGTTGTGTGGATGAGAGCAATTGGAGAAGTGATGGAGTCCATGTCACCTTTGGGCTGAGTGTGGTGAAGTTTGAGAGGTGGGGATTGCTGACCTTGAGTATGGCAAGCTTGCTGAGTGCTAACTGGAGGTGACGTTAAGGTGGCAAACCTGGAAGGGACATAGGGGTAAAGGCTTCTGCAGTATTGGTGGGTAAGTGCTCAGGCAGGACATACTACCTGTTCTTTTTCTTTCTTTTTGTCCTTCTCTTTCTTCTTTGTTTCTCTTCTCCTCTCCTGGCTTAATTTCGTTTTCTCTTCCTTTCTTCCTGGAGTAGGAGTGCCAGGGATGGGCTTCACAGAGGCCATGAACTCCCTGAAATTCCAGTAAATAGAAGTATCTGTAGGTTGTGCAAGCTTCTCAGAGTTGCCCAGATCCAGAACCCTGAAAGGCTGCTTCCTCTCTCTACTCTGCCCCGCCCCCGCCGTCTAATCCAAGGTCTCTAGGTGTGCATATTTAGAGCCCTCTTCTTTGAAAGCTCCCCTTTCTTTGAGCTTTTTCTTCCCCTCAGTTCCTCTCTCCCTTATTTAGACATAAAATGGAAGCAAAGTTTCCTTTATTCACTTTTATTTATTGAACAGAGTTTTACCTTTTATTATAAAAGCAAGTGAATGGGATTTCTGGTATTTCTTTCCCATAAAACTTGACCTACTTAATTTGTTTCAAGTTTTTCTTTACCCCTTTTGGGACAGTTTCTTTGATAGAAAAAAAGATTGCCTATCTCTTCTGTGGGGGCTTTATTTTATGGACCTGTTGAAAAATAGTACTCACACTAAGAACTAGCAATTATTGAGCTTACTCTGTTCCAGGGACTTAACACATTCTACTTAATAATAGTACCCACCCCACAGGGTTGATGTGAAGATTGAGCACGCTCCTGTGTATGAACTGTTTAGTGCAGTGCAAGCTGTCAATAAAAGTAAGGTACTGTTACTGTTATTGTTACTACTACTACTACTATTGAGTTACTGGAATAAGACACATCCCGTAGCCTCGTAAAAGCAACTTTAGGGTCTAATAACCAAAACTCTTGCTAGATACAGCAAGAGAGCTGGGAATAGGATAGTACAAGGTTCTTGGGATATGGCAGAGGAACAGTGGTCTGAAACAACAGAGGAATAAGGAATAGGCTGACAATTATCCCCACTCCCATGCCTGGGGATAAGATATGACTACTTTCGAAGATGGTCTCTAGCAAGGCTGATGATTGTAGGGAACAAGAGCACATCCAGATTTGGGTTTAAATCCAAGCTGTGTCGTTTACTAGCTGTATGAACTTGGATGAATTACTTAACTCTTCAGAGTCTCAGTTTCTTCATCTGTAGAATGGGGGAGCTAATATAGAGCTTAGTTCAGATGCTTATGTGGTAACACATATGAGACAATATGAAACATAGTGCCTGCCACTTAGTAAATGCTATTATTATTATCCTTCTAACCTCTCTGCAAAGTAGGCATGATTACCCGCCTTTTACAGTTGAGATAGCCAAGACTTAGAGGGTATAAATAGTTTGTCCAAGGTACAATTAATACTCACAAGGCTAGAATTTGAACTGATATTGATTTGCCCCACAGCCTGTGATCTTTCTACCTTTCCATGATCTTTCTCAGAAATATTGTTCTTATTCCAGAATGAGAAACACAAGGTCAGCTATCGCCTACAAATAATAACAACAACAAATCCCAGATGTGCTTCTTAGCCCTTGAGTTACCCTGGCTATGCATCGCACTTGCTTTAGACTCCAGGGAAAAGGAGCTATTGGTCACCTATGGCTTGGTGGAACTTTTTTTTTTTTCTTCTACAAAGTCTGCTTCCCCTTCTCACTAAATTAGTGTTATTTCCATGAAACAAAGGTGTTTCTGATGTTTCAGTCTTTTCATCTCCCACTGAGCATCCACTTTCTGGCAGCCTTTTATTTCCAGATAGATTACTGCTGCCCCAAACACAGAGGCCTCAGGTCTTAGGATTTCCACAACCTCAATATCTCTGTGAGAATGATGCTGGTACTGGGCTTGGGTTATACAGGAAATTCTCGACATCACATTTTCCAAAGACCTACGTGCTTTTCTCATCCCTTGCATGATGCCACACTCACACCTCTGGCTTCAGTTTTTTGGCATATGGCATTTCTGGCTCGGGCATCTGATAATCTCTGCAGCTTTGGTGTTGCTTCTTTTTCTGAAATAGCATGCCCTTTTAGCTATTGCTCACATATGCCCTGTTTAGTACTGCTGGCATATGGTGTTCCTAGAACCTCACTGTTCTTCCCAGCAGAGGGGTGAAAAAGGGCATATTTATCTTGATGAACTTGGGGAAAGCAAGGATTCTGTAGGATTAATGTATCAGGGAAATTATTGGAATCATGAGTGTGAGTCATTAATTGCACAGTCTGAATTTATTTGACACAAAATTATTGAATGTGCATTATGAAGAAAGCATTGTGCTGAATACTGCAGGAATACAAAGATGTGATCTCTGTCCTTGCAGACCATATGAGTTAATGGAGGACTAAAACTCCCTTTGGACAGTTTGAAGTTCCACAAGGAAAATGCAAAAAAAAAAAAAATCTGTAAGAATCCAGTGTCTGTAGGACCAGAGAAAGCTTCACAAAGGAAGTGATATCTGATGTGGCTCTGGCACAAAATAAGTGCTCAATAAATATTTATAAAGTTGGGGTTAGGCAGATAAAATATGAAAATGGGCATCATAAGTGAAGGGAATGGTGTGAGCAATATTTGTGGAGGCAAGAACAGTCACAGTGTCAGGATGGCTCTTATTTTAAAAAGGCAACTAGTGTTGGCAAGGATGTGGAAAAATTGGAAGCCTTGCACACTGTGGGTGGGAGTGCAAAATGGTGCAGCTGAGACAGGGACTGTGGGTGTAGTCAGAGTAGGGGGAGGGCCTCTGGAAAAAGCAAGGCAGAATATTTGCAGTCAGAGCAATGTAACTACATGCAAGGAAACCCCCTACCAAAACTCTGTGTTAAACATTAAGCTCTAGGGTCATTCTTCAGTAAGATCAGTTAATGTTCCCCAGATAAAGAAGAGTAGCACAGGTTTTTATTATGCTAATCATTTGTAATCATGTGTAAGATTGACTTTAGCATGCTAAAAGGCCCAGGCCTATGTGCTGTCTTTCCTCTTTCAGATCTGATGGAGTGGTTTTGCAAACTGGGCAACTAATTTAGCATGCAGACCCAGCTGTAAACAACATAATAAAAGGCAAGAAGGATTCCACCTTAAAGATAAGATTGCACTTAACTTACTCTTTAGCAAACAATGCCTCAGCCCACCTTGGGCTTGTTTCATATGCCCCCAGACCAAGATGCTGGTATCTCGGGGAGAAATTAACAGAGCAAGAGGTTATTTGTATCAAGTTACTTGTAAATATTCTAGGACCGCTTAATAAGTCCACACCCTTAAGCTTTTTTCATGTTCTCAAAAAATCCTCGAGACAGGGACAGTGAGGGTAGTCAGAGTAGGGGGAGGGCCTCCGGAAAAAGCAAGGCAGAATATTTGCAGTCAGAGCAATGTAACTACCTGCAAGGAAACCTCCTACCAAAACTCTGGGTTAAACATTAAGCTCTAGAGTCATTCTTCAGTAAGATCAGTTGGTGCTCCCCAGATAAAGAAGAGTAGCCCATGTTGTTATTATGCTAACCACTTGTAAGATTCACTTTAGCATGCTAAAAGGCCCAGGACAAACTGGGCAACTAATTTAGCATACAGACCCAGCTGTACACAACATAGTGAAAGGCAGGGAAGATTCCACCTTAAAGATAAAATTGCATTTTAACACCCAAGAAGTTTGGGAAGCAGAATTCTTAACTTACTCTTTAGCAAACAAACAATACCTCAGGCCACCTTGGGGGCTGGGCAGGCTGCCTTTTGATATGCTCCTAGACCAGGACTCAGGTGTTCTGGAGAGAAATCCGGGGGCCGGAATTCCTTGTGTTAAGTAAATTCAGGGTGTTCAGACACACGTGGCAGGTCTACACCCCTAAACCTTTTTTTTTTCATGTTCTCGAAAAATTCTAATCTGCCTATAAAACCCCTAGACAACGCAGCACACTGGACTCTCTTGTCCCCTCCTGGCATGAGCCAGGAGCTCTGTCCTATCACTTTATTTCTAAATAAAGGCCTGTACCTTGCTCTCCTACCTTGGGTGTTTGCTAAGCTCATTCTTCAGCTTCATGAACAAGAACCCCAGTATCACAGCCACTACAGAAACCAGTATGGAGTTTCCTCAAGAAATTTAAAAGAGAACTACTATATGGTCCAACAATCCCACTTCTGCGTATTTGTCTAAAATAATTGAAATTAGGATCTTAAAGAAATACCTGTACCCCCATGTTCATTGCAGTGCTAGTCACAATAGCCAAGAAGTGGAGCAGCAACCTAAATGTCCATCAGTAGATGAATGAATAAAGCAAATGTGTTACATACATAAATGGAATACTATTCAGCCTTTAAAAAGAAGGAAATTATGTGATGTGTGACAACACAGATGACCACTGAGGACATTATACTACATAGAATAGGCCAGTCACAGAAAGACAAATGCTGCAAGATTCCCTTATATGAAGTATTTAAAATAGTTAAATTCATAGAATCAAATAGTGCAATGGTGGTTGCTAGGGGCTGGGGAGAGGAGGAAGTGGGAGTTACTAATCAATAGGCATAAAGTCTCAGTTAAGCAAGATGAATAAGCTCTGGAGATCTCTTGTACAACATTTACATATAACTGTCAACACTGTATTGTACACTTAAAATTTGTTAAGAGGATAGATCTCATGTTAAATGTACTTACCACAATAAAATAAAATAAAATAAAAAAGAATGGTTACAATGTGTACTGGAAACAGGAAGTGGCTTAGACCAGAGTAAAAGGTGTATGTCAGGGAAGAGTGGGGAGTGAGTCTGGAAGGGAGGATCACAGCCTAGAATGTCAGGCTAAGGAGCTTGCCCTTAACTTAGCAGGCATTTACGGTGCCATTGAAGATTTTTGAGCACCAGAATAATGGCATAGATTAATTTCCTACGAGCTCTGATGACAGAATTGGTGGCCAATATGTTTTTAACAACAGTTGGAGAGAGGTCAAGAGAATGAGCATGAAGAAAGAGAACACTATATTTGGTGATCAGGATGCATTCAGGACGTCCCTAAAAGATACTTCTGGTTGAATGATGGGGGCAGAAACCAGATTTCAAAGATATAAAGGGATGAGTGTGATAGTGGAAGGAAGGTGAGCAAGCCTTAGCAACCTGAAGGTCCAGGAGCCTGAAGGGAAGGCTTGTGGAGTCAAGTATCTTTGAAAGCAGAGAGGAAGGGGCCTGTGGAAAGGGCGACATTGGAAATGTGGGAGAGATTGGCTAATTCACACAAAGAGATCATGGAGGGAGAGGGCTGAGATGGGAATTAGTGGAGGGGTTTTCCTTTGAAAGGAGTTTTGTTTTCTTTTTTAGATATGGAACTAAAGGAAGAGAGATGAAAGGAAATGTTTTAGGGAAGAGAATGAGCAACAAGAAAAGAAAAGAGTAACAAAAGTTTGTTGAGAGCCTTGCTCTTTTGGCAGAATGCTCAGAACACACTTCTCAAAGCCTGCCCATCATTCAGGCTTCTTCCAAAAGATTTATGGCCCTACTGATTTTCTTCAGCTTCAGTCAGAAACAATCTGGCAGTTGCAGTTGCCTCAGCCCTTCTTGCAGTGAATTGATACCATTTCTGGTGGGCTTCAAAGACAGTATAAATGGCTCTCCCCTGAGAGCAGGCTATGCTCAGCATCTAGGCTATGCTCAGCCTCATTACACAACCAATTAAACAACTATCACTTGAAAGGAATCAACGGCAGTTCAAGTTCTGCTTGAGTAGATTTTGCATTTCCATGTTCACACATATGAGTCTTTCAGTCAAGGAGTTCCAAGCATTGCAAGGGGAACATGTTATCATGACTTTAGAAACAATAGATTCTTTCACTTTCTCTAAGGGGGAGTCCCAGAAGATCTTACTCCTTAGATGGTAGGCAAGGTCCCTTTAATCTTTCTGAATAGAAAGGAGTCTAAGCAGCTCTTTAAACAGCGGGAAGCTCAAGCTTTTTGCTCTGTTGCACCCATCCAGACACAGACATGTTAGGTCCTCTGTGTCTGTCCTTCCTGGGGGTTCCTAGGTGAGGTCCCAGGGTGTTGAGCACAGTAAGCCAAAGTCTGGGTTTTCCCCATAGAAAAGCTATAACCCTCTTGCAAATATATCTTTCAGAAACAAATTTAGCTGGTTCCAGTGAATGAACTGGAAAGTGACCCAACAGAAGGACTGAAGGGAGGTGGGGGGCAGAGGGACGTGTGCCAGTTATGTCACAGCAGCAAGAGTGGTCACACTGGTCCTTTTGCTTTCCACAGGAGGATGTTGACTTTCTGAGTACAGCACACTTTCCCATCTACTTAACTGTGTTATTTAAATAAATTGCTTTGCTCTTGAGGGACCTTGTACTCTTTGGCTCAGTGAGAAACTGGTAGATTGGAGTCAGAAGGAGCTGTCAGTGTGGAATCTAATAGAGTTTCAGTGTGGGAATATTAGAGGTCAGGTGCAACCTCACATTAGTTACCACATCTTGTCGTTAGATGACATGGATATTACTATAAAGAGTAAATCTGTGGGGAGCATGAAGATGAAAGCCATAAATTGGCTGGAAGAAGTAGATTTCAGTGCAAAAGCAAATGCTTCTATTTAAGATATGAACACCAAACTGCTCTGCAGACTGCTCAGACTCCCTGCTTTACTCTAACCTCATATCACTTTTTACTCTTTGAAATATTGTCAAGTTTGGATTATTCATTGGTTCTCTTAAAACAAGGTCGAGCCTTCTTCCTTAGTGGCCCCAGCTGACAAGAGTTCAGCATCAGCAGACTAATTTTAATGCCAGCCTAAACAAACTTAATTAGGGAGGCTGTTCTGCTGCCAAAAAGCACTTACTGCATTCAAGGCCAGACCAAAAGGGCTTGTGGATTTTCCATTGTTCTCTGTTATCTGTATTATTGCTTTCCTTCTTTCCTGCAAGGGAAGGCAAGGCATGCTGGATTTTGTTATTATCCTGGGTCCCCCACTGACTGGCTGTGTGACCTTGTCTGGGTTACTTAACTCCTCTGAATCTCAGTTTCTCCTACGTAAGATGGAGATATAATGGGACTAACCTCTGGAATTGTTGATAGTGTTGAGTAGAGTAATACATTTGGAGTGGTCAGCACAGTGTGGTCACACACAGCAGGCCCTAAGTAAATTATACTTGTTTAATGATAACAGCCATTTAGAGCAAATATGTAATGGACAGGATGTGTGTGCACTTTGAGGGTTGATTCATTTAATTTGGCCTAATTAAAGGTGTTTTGAAAAGGAAAGCATAAAAATGAGGACAGGAGGTAAGAAAAGAAATATATATCTACATGTCTATTTTCTTTCCATCTGAGGGTTTCATGATTAAGATTTTAAGCTAAGTTACAATGAGAAAGGTGCAATAATCTTCCCTCGATAAAATCTTCAAAACTCAAAAAAAGACTGCAAGGCACTTCTTGGTTTGTAACCCATAATTTATAGCATCACTATTACTGCTGGTAACAATACATATTTTTCAAAATATATCAAATAGTGGGACCCGGGGGCCTATACTTAATACTAGTTGACGTATGCAGCATCTTATTTCTCTTTAATCCACCATTTTTAAAAATGGACACATCAGAATTGGCACTTGGATATCCTGTAAAAATTCAGCCTTTTGGGCCTCTGTCCTCAGAGGTACAGGTTCAGGAGGGTTGAAATGGGACCCAGGAATCAGAAGCACCACGTGTGATTGAGATACCTGGGTCCAAAAATCAGACTTTGGAAACCATGGGTCAGTGGGATCCACTTCTCCCAAACCCAGTGGCACCCATGGCCATTCCAAGATGCAAGTCACTCTGCAGTCTGAGATCCCTTAGTATCCTTTAGTTGCATGGCTTTAGAGCCCCAGATCACCTCTACTCAAAGTAGAACTGAGACCTTAAGCAAGGTTTGCTCTCTCCTCCCTCATATGGGCTCCCTCCAGCACCCTGCATTATTACCATAATTGTCTCCCAGATTCTGATTAGATACAAACATGACACCAGCAATCATGTTTCATCTTCAACTTGTAATTGGATGCAATATGGTGATTATGCATTCTGATGGAAGGTCATTTCCATGGGATAATAAGTGCTCACAATAACAATCTCCTTAGGATGTTTTTGCTTTTTTGCCTTATAGCTGTATGTCCTGTCTCAACTTCCCTTCCCCCAGAAGGAGAGCATGACTTCAGCAAGTGCTGCTGATTTTGCCTTGATTTTCTCATTGAACACACACACACACATGCACACACACACACACACACACATACATACACACTCACCCACAGAGTCTCACTTGGTGCATCTTTTGTTAATCGGCTGCGTCTCATAGCTAGTCCTTCTCAGACTCTCTCTTTCTTCCAACAATCCCTCTAATCCTCCCGGTCACTTAGAATGGTATTGATAAAAATGATCTGTGAGTCACTTCTAGAGAAGATGGTTTTCTTTTCCTTCATCAGTATGTAGCATCTGTTTTCCTTCCTTTTGTCCTTCTCATTGTCTCTTCTTTTTATTAATAGATTCAGATCCATATTTCACTGTTTCTGTCATTTTCTCCCCCCCTCCACCATCTCTCGTATATGTAAATGAGGAAATAGCATGGTAGAGCATAAGAAGCCTAGGCTTAGAAGTTAGATAGTCCAGCTGTGTCTTTTACTAGCTGTGTGAACCTGGGCAAAGTATCTCAATTCTCTAAGCCTGAGGTTCTTTGTTTATAAGATGGGGATTGTTGTGCTTACAGTATTTTGTACTCTGTAGTATTGTTTGGAGGACTAAGTCATACATATGAAAGTGCTGGGCTCAGACTGAGCACTCAATAAATGCTGGTCATTGTTTTAATACCTACTACACAGGGCTTTTAAAAAATGAGATAATTGTGTATAAATAGCTCAGAACAGAGCCGGAGTAGTTGTACAACAATTAACTGCTCCCTTCACAGTTTTTTTATTTTGAAAATAGGATCCAGAATGGGGAGGAAGAAGAAATACCGCTGGATCCTAAAACAAAGATTTAAGGATTCTTTTTCATCAGCCCATCTTGCATTAATGTAAATTATCAAATGTTTCCATTTTGACCTACTTAGTGCAACAGACCACATTTCCCATTACTCCTTAGGAGGCTCTGTGTCTTCTTCACTGTGTGGCGCAAGCCACATTACCTGGAAACCCTTACATCATACTCTGTATTGCCTTCTGTGTGGGCTGCTCAAGGGCTTGGTGATGGTTGACACAAGGAAGTCATTGTCCACCCTCCACTTCTTTCTTTTCCGATCCTTACTTCTCATTATCCTGCATAACCTTGATGGTGGCAGTCAACACTGGAGAGGGTGTTACACCAAGTGTTATATTCCTATGCCACCCACCATACAGTTTATTGAATTTGATTTTAGTTTGCTTTTCTCTAAATGAAAAAATTATGGCATTTAGAGACCATAAGTCCAAGCCACTTGTTTTAAAGGGAATTGACACTCAGAGATGTCAACTTATTTGTTCAGGGCCAGGCAGGAGATTCATGACATACCTGATGGTAGAGGTCAAGTCCCTGCAGTTATCAAGTGCTTATCTCTCTATATCACATGACTTTTTCAGATCTTTTCCTTTATTAGGCTGTAAGTTACAGAGACAATTCTGCTTTTTCAATTTATCCTAAAGCCCCCCCATTTTGTTTTTTCTATTGTTTCTGTCTCCCACTGTTATGGTTTAAATTGTGTCCCTCAAAAATGGTTTGCTGAAGTCCAAACCCTCAATACTTTAGTGACCTTCCTAGGAAATAGGGTCTTTGAGAAGGCAATCACATTAAAATGAAGTCATCAGGGTGGACTCTCATCCAGTATGACTGGTGTCCTTCTAAAAAGGGGAAATTGGGCACAGAGGCAGACATTCACAGAGAGAAGATGGTGCAAAAACAAAGGAGAAGATGGTTTTGTGACTGGAATGATGTATCTTCAAGCCAAGGAATGCCAAGGATTGCCAGCAACTGCCAGGAGATAAGAAGAGGCAAGGAAAGATTCTTAGAACCATCGGAGAAAATATGGCCCTCTTGATATCTTGATTTTGGACTTTCAGCCCCCCAAACTGTGAGATGATAAATTTCTTTGTTTTTAGCTCACCTAGTTAAACTAATACAACCCACTTTGGATACTTTTGTAGTCCCCAAAGGGTAAATATTACTAAAGGCAGAGAGAGACATTTATCAAAAGATCAAGTATCGAGCACATATAACTTGTCTGCTTTAGATTACATTGCATCTGTACTTGGGAGCCAAACAAAATGTCCATGGTGTCAGTGTTATGATCATTGCCCAAGCCTTCTATTGATTCTGTAAAACCATCCTGTTGTTTTGTTGCTTGTGCTTTTTCTGAGACTTGGAGGATTTCTGAAGAATGTGTTTTGGTTTGTGGTTGCATAGGGTAGATGTATTGGCTAACACTGTTCCTCTAGGCATAGTTATAGTTTTTGAGGATTGTTATATGTTCCCTGCTTGTGTGGCACTCCCCAGATATACCTTTGTTCTCTCATCTTGGTTTCAAGCCAATGCATCCAGGCCACACTAGCATAAAGTCCTGTATATTATTGCCTTGGTAATTCAGCTGGCTCTACAATCTCACAGAGCAGTGACAGGATCCAGGGAGGATGTTTTTTTGCTAATCATCAGAGCCAAGAAATTCATACCAATAACTACCTTCTTCCCCATCCTGACACTGGTGCAGTTGCTAAGAATTGTCAATACATGTGTAGTGTTAATCTGCACTGGGAAATACCCAAACCAGACCCCATGACAGATTCTTGGAAATTTTCATAGAGATCTTTGCTTTTAATTCTGTTGAGGGTGTTTTCTCAGGGCTATGTTTGTAGTGCTGCTGAAACTTAGATG
>JAVSCE010018233.1:0-222009 GCA_032199065.1 Smutsia gigantea | reverse complement strand
ATGGATAATCACAAAAAGAGGACTCTCTCCATTCCGGGCACCCTCATGAATCCTTTCCATCACTAATCCTCACAGCAACACTGTGAGGGAAGTCAGTGTTCTTATGCCTACTTTACAGATGAGGGAACAGAGGCACAGAGGAGTGATTTTTCCAAGGGCATACAATAACCAGTAGTTGCTCTGTCAGGATTTAAACTCTGAGTCAGAATCTCTAAACTATTTCATAATACCAAGGACTGAGCCTCAAGTCACTACTGGTGAAGAGTGTACTCACTACCAAGCAAAGGACTGGTGACCAGAGCCACTGACAGGCAATACTCTCTATCAGATCAGATCCACCTAGATCCTTTGGAAAAAAATCAATTACTTTGCTACCTACTGGGGATAATTATCCAATGGTGGGTGACTCCTGAGCATTTCTCTCCATCCATGCCAACACTCATAGTCCAAGCTGTTACCTTCTTCCTTCTGGGCTGTTCCCAGCTGGGCTACTACAGCCATTTCCTCTAACACATATACCCCTCCTGTCCTTTCTATACATGGCAGTCAGAGCCATTGAAATGAACAAATATATATACCATTCTGTCACTTTCCTATTTTCAAACCTTCCCAGTATTCCACATACCCTTAGAAAAAAGTCAAAATTCTTATCAGAGTGTGGGAAGTCCATTGTGAGCAGTCCTGCTTGCTTTTACAGACTCCATTCAAATTGTTTCCCTATATTCAACCACACTGTCAACTTGTATTTTTCTGAAGAAACTATGCTCTTTCCTAGTTCAGGACATTTGCTCAAGTTGATTCTTCTGCTGGGCACACTACCACCCCACACTTTTATGCACTCACTGTATCATTTTGGCCTGACGGCACATTTCTACTCATCCTCCTTTTTGGTCTTGGCTTGTCTAGGCAGGACTTTCTTGATACTCCCCAATCCTAGATCACATTAGATTCCTCTAATTTATATAGCCTTGTCTTGCTTTTCTCATTTTCAAAACCTCATTATACCCTTATAATTTTTTGTTTAATCTCTGCCTGGCTTCCTTGCCAAATCTCTAGCATCCATCATAAGGTCTGTTGTATTGCTGACACTCCACAAATAGCTCTTGAATGAATTAATGGACACATGTTAAATTAAAATTGTGTTACTTCTAGGAAATATTAGTTTAAAGATGATAAAGAGTCTAAAACATATACTGAAAGTTTGAACAGTTGGTAGAGCACTGAAATAGTTCACCCCAAAACAGTGAAAATTGAAAAAAAGGGGGATATTATAATAATAGCTAATATATGCCAAGCATTTACTATGTAAAAGGCATTGTACAAAATGTTCATTTTTGTTTTTGTTTTTCCACTTGCTTTTTCATGAAGACCAAGTCAGAGATCTCTGTCTCCTCCTAAAAGCTGGTAAGAGACAACAACGATATCAACAGTAGTGCTGGTGGCAGTAACAGTAAAGATGGTGACGATGACGTTGGTGGTGACCGTGGTGTTGCTATATGCTATGTTCTTTATATGCAGCATAATCATATGTGGTCTTCAGGACCACCCAAGAGATAGGTAATACGATTACCCACACCGCGGAGATGAAACTGAGGCCTAGAATTGTTAAGTAACTGTTCACATTTACATAAATAGTAAGGGCAGAGCCAGGACTCACATCAACCCAGTCTTGACATTCAGAGTACACACTTGTAAGCAGTGTGCTGGACAACATCTCTTCCAGTTAAACAACAGGTAAGTTAAAAATTTCGTAGCTGAAAACAATAACATGAAATCTCAATTTTATGGGTTGACTGGGCTCAGCTGTGTGGTTCTTGCTTGAGGTCATTCATGAAATTGCAGTCGGTTGTCAGTTGGAGTCTAGTCATCCAGAGGTTCGACTGGTCTGGAGATCCAAGCTTACGTGAAGGGCTGGCAGCTGATGCTGCTTCTAGCTGGGAGCTCTTTGGGATGGTTGACTGGAGGACCTATGCAAGACCTTTCACAGCATTGAAGATGGATTTGATAGGGATCCTCCCATTAGGGACATTCTGTGATACCAGAGGAAGCTGCAAAGATTCATATGCCATGACGCTGGAAGTTCTGAACATGACTTCTCTCACATTCCATTGGTCATTGCAACACTAAAGATATCTCAGGCTGCAGGGGAGGGGAATTGGCAACCATTCGGCATGGGGGCAGCAAATGTGCCCACAGGAAAAAGGAACTGATGAAGGCAGTGTTGGCAACTATCTCAACAAGTTATCTTTTCTCCTAATTTATTCATTGGTACTGATGCTCTTTAACCTTGATCATACAGTGTAAGAAGGTTAGCCTTGCTACTCTCCTTCCAAACCTCAAAGGAGAACAACTTCAGGTATCCTTCAGACAAACCGTAGACACAGTGACATATGATTTGAGAAGATCTGTGGTTTGCCTTTTTTTTTTTTTGCTTGGGGGAAGAAGGTTCACTATCATTCTATCTCAAGAGGCAAGTGGGAAATCCTGCAGAACAAACAGGAACACTTCAAAGGAAGTCTCTTGAATCACCATCCACAGAGATCACTTTTCTCTTTAAGCCTGTGATGGAACTTTGGTGTTGCCTAGCTGGCTTTGATGTAAATTCCTTCCTCGGTTTCCTTTCTTTCTTGGTTCACATGGGAGGCAGGGGAGCATGTATCTTTCCACACTCTCACAAGCAACCCTGGGTTGGTTTAGATATCTATCCTCGGGCTGTGCCTGCAGCACTGTAGATTCTGGGTGGGACTGGAAATGTGCTCCCTAGTCCAAATGACTGAAAATGGTAGCTGGTAAATTAGTTGAAAAATTCAGTTAAAACAGTAAAAGACAAGTTGATACATATTTCTTATATACATTGCAGTGTAACTTAAAACAACTAAACAAATGTACACTTATTGGCTGATTTTTTAAATATAAGGCCATGGTTTTTTTGGTAGAAGAGTCCAGATTTTGAGGTTCCAAGCAGTCATTCTTGCACAAATCACATTCATTGTGCTTCATCTTTTATGCCCAGGTTGTTTTCTTTAAAGTAAAATGAGAACTTAAGGCAGAGCACAAACTACTTCCAAATTTTTAAAAATGATTTTTCCCACTTGCAAAAGGGCATTTTTTCCTCTAATTTTCTCAAACCATTTAATTCTTTTTCTTTTCCATCTCACATTTCATTTGTTTATATAATATTTAATTAAATTATATATTTCAATAGCAAATTCAACAAGCATAAACAGATTTGGAACCACTGAATCTTGCTAAGTATAAACTCAACTGGTGAGAACACAATATTCAGATGATCTATAACATGGCCTACTACCTAGAAATCTCTGCTGTTGGTTTCCATTGGGATTTTTACAGAGAGTGAGAGTATCTGTTTACCTAGTATGTTGGTTAGAGATCAGTTAAGAGAGCTTTGGCTGTGTTCTTTATTTATCACTCTGGCTATCACTTAACCTTATTGAAAATCACATTGTCTACAGTCCAGAGGAGAATCAGCATCATCTTTTTGTGAAGTCCTACAGAATCCAAGCCCAGTTTCACTAAAAAATACCATTTTTAAAGGTATGTTCTAGGTGCCAGGCACTGTTACACATGCTTTAGTGCTTTATCTAATAACCTTATGAGATAAAGTGCAATTAGGAATTTTAAGCTGTCAGTTCTGGAACACCAGGAGCTTAAAAAGTTCAGGTTTCTTGCAAGGAAAATGAATTAAAAGATAAACAGCTCAGGGCTCATGTAGTACCATTAGGAATTCACGCATTGTGTGTAACTTCCATTTTCAAGATAATTGCATGATCCAAGATGACTATGGGTGTCTTCACATCTGTTTTCTGGCAGCAAATGGTGGAATGGACAGAATTTCTCTGGGGGACTTATCCAAGATCTAGAACTTACATTGTAAAGGCCATACCTGTCTGTGAGGGCACTTGGGATATAAATTTTTTAGCTCTGAAATTTGAGACTCAGAATACAATCTGAGTTCTCCTATAAAGGAGGAAGAGAATGATACTGGGCATCAATCAGCAGACTAGGACCCAGATAGTTCTTACTACTACCTCTGTTTTACAGAGGAGGGAGCTGAAACTTACCAAGGTTAAGATCTTGGTCACCAAGGTAGTGAATGACAGGTCTGAAATTCACACCAAGTGCTTGTCATATTTACCTTGCCACCAACCCTGCTTGGTTGATAATATCAGCTTTAATGACCGGGAAACTCAAGCTTACAGAGGTTAAACCCACAAACAATTACATAGCATGTAAGATCAGAGACTAAAGTGGGATCCTAGCTCATCAGATTCCCAAATGGGAGCATCAGACCATGACATATACTGACTCCACTGGGTGCTCCAGGAAGAACCAACACAAGTTCCAGATATCACCGTATTCGTCGGTGTGACGCCCCAGGGAACGTTGCTCAGTTGAGGAAAATATCACACATTTACAATATGCAATTAGCAGTATGGTTCATTATCCTTAAACCTGTTTTCAAACTTTCCAATCACTCAGTATCCAAATTTGCTCGACCATAACAATCACCTGAAGTATTTGTCAACAAAATAAATTCCCAGTTCTTTTCCCCAGGGATTATTTTCAGTAGATTTGGGGGGCATCCATCCAAGAAATCTATATTCAAAAACTGCCCCAGTTCATCCTTATGATGAGGCTAATGTGGGAAATACACCTTTTACATACTTAATTAGGTGTTTGCTCTTTTAATGCTGAATTCACAGAGGGCTTGAAGGTGAAAATGTCTTCCCACAGTCATTTTTTAAAAGCTTTCCTGCCAACAAAAAGAAAAAAAAAAAACAACCGCCAAATGTTGCTTATTCTCGATCATCTCCCATTTTCTCTACAAAGTAAGTATGGAAACATCACAAATTATCATTCAAACTCCAAAGGCACTTATCTTGAAATTTGAAGATTAAATAGTCACTCATGAACAAAGTCAAGAATGAATGCCTACAGTGAAACAACAGAGGACTTGAGCAAACACTCCTTTCTGATTCATTCATTGGTTTCTTCTTTCATTCCTAGAGAGATCAGATGAACTCAGGGAGAAGGGAGGGAATGAAGACTATCGGAGAAGCAGCTCACCCAGAAATTCTCTCTGCAGCCTGGCTTGCCTTAGGCAGTCTTTGCTGCCTAAGTCTTAGTGACATAGAAGCCTGTACTGACTTGTTTTGGAAAAGGCTTGATGCAAAAAAGGCCACAGGTTGAAACAGAATAGGTTCAGAAAGAGGCAATGCTTCTTAATTTATCAAGGCTCAATCACAGGAGGAAAGGAATTTTCACAAAGCTCCTACCCTTTCCATGGATCAGTGCAATTATAACTGGGGACCCACATGGACCAGTTTCACACAGAGGTGAAATACATAGAACAGAAAACATCTCATTCTCTAATATCTTTGTGTGTGTGTGTACGTGCATGTTTCAGTTTTTGTCTAGTGTCCAAAATATATTAGTACAGAAGGGCATGTACACAGACTAAACGATTAGGTATGCATAAATTAAGGGTGTGTTTTCAAATTTTATTTTACTAGTGAGGCAGGTGACCAACACAGCATCATGTAAAACAATGCTTTATCATTAGTAAGCCTCAGAATCACCCGGAAAGCTTGTTAATTACAATAAGGATTTCTGGGGCCCAAATCCAGAGATTCTGATTTGGTATATTGAGAGCGGGGCCCCGATGGAGCTGACACAGCTCATCCACCAACAGCCTGCCGGGCAGCATGGTTCTAGAGCAGTGGTTACCACAGTTGGTGGTATCAAGAGCCTTTTATACTCTTAAAAATGGTTGAGAATATCAAAAAAATCTTTTTAATAATTGGGATAAAAATGGTGGAGGATACCAAGTAATTTGTTTATCTATTGATTCTTATTGATACTTATGGAATTAGAAATTAAAACTGAGAAGTTAGGGAAATATTTAGTAACTCATTTAAACATAACAATAATAAACTCTCTATGCGAACATAAGTAGCATATTTTAATGATGAATAACCATTCTCCAAAACAAAATAATTACCAAGAGGAGTGGCTCATTTTACTGTTTATAAATCTCTCTAATAATCTGGCTTACTAGAGGAAAGCTGGAGTTTCATATCTGCTTCTGTGTTTAGTCTGTTACTATGTTAGTATGGCTCTTTTTGCTTGAAATATATAAGGAAAATCTGGCCTCCCAAAGATACGTGGTAGGAAAAGGGGAGAACATTATGTTTTATGGTAATGGTGAAGAATCATAAGAGCCTTTTAAGATAATTGTGGGTATTCTTCTTTGATGCTCAAAAAGGTAGTTGTTTCATAAAGTTCAATTGCAATGTAACTGTGAAACTGTATCAATGAACTTTTCATACTCAGTTGCATGAGAATTCATTGGTCTGCTTTTACTTTGAATAATCTTATATCCATGAAGGTTTTGTAATGTCGTGAATTGTTCACTGGAAAATATTGGTTCATTGAGTTAAACAGATTTTCAAATGTTGACATGTCATTTGGATAATGTCATTATCCAATATAAAAAAGTCATGTTTACTAACATAACTACCAATCACATCAGAAAAGTCTCTATGTATCGGGAATCCATCAAGTTAAAGTTTCCTAAAATTTTAATTTTTCACTCGAAAGCTTGAGCTTTATCACTGGCAACAAATACTGTCAGTTGCTCTCACTGGAACTGACAGGCTCACATTTTTTTTTTAAGAAAATGTCTGCCAAATATCAGATTTGAATAACCATACTTTGTCAACTTTTTGTTTAAGTAATAATGGTATTCTATAAAAAAAAGTGGCTATTTCAGCTTGCCATTTGATCACTTAAATAAGCCCTTCCCTACAGAGAAAAGGACTTTATATGAACTTAGTATTTTGTCACATGGACTACTAAAAAGATATTTGTGCAACTGTTTAGATTAAATAAATGAGTAATTTTTACTGCTTAATTAATGAAATCCTTAAGTAAAACTGACATCATTTTATTTTACTGAGAGCATGTGGGAGTAAATAAAACAATAGTTTTGCTGATATATTTTGGTGAAACTGCCTTAATTCATGCTAAGACGACAGCAGTTTTACCCATCATTGTTTCTGCACCACTAGAGCAAATGTCATATGGGAAAAAATGTATTTTATGAAATAAGTTTGAGTGTGGAGAACCCCAAAAAGGTCTTAGGGTCTTATCAGCAGTCCAGGGGTTATACTTTCAGAACTACTATTCTAGAGAATAATACAGAGTTGACACTGCAAATTGAACTTGGCTTACAGATAGATTTCCTTTGGCTATTACACTGTTTAAAAACAAATTGAACTAGCTGTAAATATTTACTAATTGGAAGATTTTGTATCAAAATGTGGGTTCCAGACTCTCCTGGTAGACCATAGAGCTGAGAGCAATGGGTCCTCATTCGTTCATGGTGATAACGAATGTTGGTCACCCATTTACCTGAGGCAGGTTCCTCCTTAGCTGCCATAGTCTCCACCCATCTTATTTCATTCATTCCATTGACCTTCCTAGGTACCCAACAATTTGAGTCTGTAAATCCTGGTATTTATGATAAAATGGTGAAAAGCAAAGATTTTGAAGTCGGATATGCAAGAGTTAAAATCTCAATTTTTCTGCCTACTAGCTATGAGACTTGTGAAGTTAGCTCAAACTTTCTTAGTCTCAGTTTTCTTATTTTCCAGACGGGGTCAATAATATGAAAGTTTTGAAGATTAACTGAGATTATGAAAGTATGGAATTTTGATCAAAGTCTGTCAAATCTCTAACTGCATAATGCATGCTCTGTTGGTGATACCAATTATAACAGAGCCGTGTACTCACTTACTCTTCACAGTGACACTTATAAGTAAGGTATGTGATCCCATTTTAGAGATGAGGAAAATGAGCCCAGAAAAGCAATTAATAAACAGCAACAGCTCTAATGCCACTGCTAGTAACAATGAGACAAAAAATGGCATGTACTGAACACTTACTACAATACAGATATTTTTCAAATTATATTCATCATCTTATTTCATCTTTTTTTGAGATATAATTTACATAAAACATTGTGTAAATTTAAGGTGTACAACAGGTTGATTTGATATGTACTGCAAGATGACTACCTCCGTACTGTTAGCTAAACCTCCATTATATTACATAACTAACATTTATTTTTTGTGGTAAGAACCTTTATAACAACTTTCAAACATATAGCACAATATTGTTCTCTATAATCACTATGCTGTGCATTAAATTACCAATCCCTAGAATTTATTCATCTTGTATCTGCAAGTTGGCATTCTTTGGCCAACATCTTAGCATTTCCCCCACCTTCCAGCCCCAGTAAACATCATTCTCTCTCTATTTCTACACATTTGGCTTTCTTAGATTCTACATATAAGTGATGTCATACAGTGTTTGTCTTTCTTTGTCTGATTTATCTCACTTAATGTAATGCCTTCAAGTTCCACCTATGTTGTCACAAATGGAAGGATTTCCTTCTTTGTCATGGCTGAATAATATTCTGATTAAGAAATGGGCAGAGGAACCAAATAGACATTTTTTTTAAAGAAGACGTATGAATGGCCAACCGGCACATGCAAAGATGCTCAACATCATTAATCATCAGGGAAATGCAAATTAAAACCACTGAGATACCACCTCATAGCTGTTAGAATGGCTATTATCAAAAAGACAAGAGATAACAAGTGTTGGTAAGGATGTGGAGAAAAGGGAACTGCTGGTGGGAATGTAAATTGGTGCAGCCACTATGGAAAACAGTATAGAGGTTTCTCAAAACAAAATAAAAATAGAACTACCATATGATCCAGCAATCCTACTTTTGGGTATATATCCAAAGGTAATGAAAACAGGATACTGAAAAAGCTATCTGTACTCTCATGTTTATTGGAGTATTAGTCACAATAGTTAGGATATGGAAATAATCTAGGCATCTGTCAACAGATGAACAGATAAAGAACACCTCCTTTAATCTTTACAAAACCCTGTGATGGAGGTATTTTATTGCCATTATACAGATGGTAAAAATTAGACTCAGAGATTTAAGGAATTTGCTCAAGATCACAAGTAGTGCCTGGATTTGAAGCCAGATGGAGCTTCAAAGTTTCCATCCTTGAGAGCTCCAAATAATGCCTTCCATACACAACACTGGTATGAGCTGAAATATGCTCATATCCATCTCTACTGGTCACTTTGAATATCAATGATTTGGGGCATCCACAAGGAGGAGATCTGTGCTACTTACTGCAGGCCTGAGAAATCAAATGACACAAATGCTTCTTCCTGTGGAAATTCTCCAATATACAACAATGAAAAAGAACAAGCAGGAGACTCTAAATGTTTTAATAAGATTATAGTTTTGTCACATCACCTTTTTAGTAGAGGAACAGTTTGACACTGACAGAAGTTTCAACATTTATAGAAATAAACACACACTTCCACCTTCAGAAATATGCCACGATTTGTGAATCATATAATGAAGCATAATTAACTGGATGTAAAAAATTAAAGGGCCAGGAACATGGTTATTTTTTTCTTTTGTCAAACCTAGAGGTTTTAAACCATGAAAGAAATTTACAGTCTGTTTAAAAACAAAACATCTTGCTGGTTTCTGGCTGTAATTAGAACCACCTGAACTTTGCTGCGGAGTATTATCAAGTTTCCCAAAGTCTTTCCTGACACGATATTGTGGATTTAGGTCACATTTCTGGGCAATTGACATTCTCTCTTATCTGCAATTAAATTCCAAAGTTTTCAAACACTCTTTGACCCATCATAACAGTTCTATCTTTTCATAAGTTTAAGAATGACCTTGGCTGGGTTAATTGGATCCCAAAGGGCTGTAATTTCTTGGATTTTATTTCATTTTGTCCTTGGTTTATTATTGTCAAACTTCCTAGAAATATAGCATTGTAATAAACTCAGAATCAGTTTTAAATGATTAAAAAAATAAGCATATCATCAACATATAAGGTGATGCCAAACTGTCTCAGAAAAGCTGCGTGATGTACTGGTTATGATAACAAAGTGCCAATCAGTCACATAAGAAATAGGTAACTCAGTTGTCCAAATGCCCAGATGCCGTATCATCTGGGTAATTAACTTAATTATTACCTTCTAATAAGGATTCCTGCTACACTAATGGCATCAAATGAGGGTTCTTCCATAGACCTAAGAGGTCATCATTGTTGGGTGCTTTGCTACCTATTGGTATAAGGACAACACATGACCTCTTACAATAGCTACCAGACAACTGCTCTATTAAAGGGTGAGTTATTATCTCATCTGTATGAGAAAACTGAGGCTTCTCAGAAGGTTAAGAAACTTTCTGCAAGTTACTAAACTGGTAAATGGCAAGGCTGAGATTTGAACTCATGTCTGTTTGATCTCAAAGCCTAGGCTTTGCTATGGTTCAGATCAGGGGCTGGTATAGAAGGTATGGTGTTGATCAGGGGCTGCAAAAGGAAATGTTCCCAGGGGCAGATTGATGGCCTATGCTTGTGATCATGGTCGTGTTTCAGTATACACAAAGTGGCCAGACCTGTAATGAACTAGAGATTGCATGCCCTGCCTGACACCTTTCAAATCCGAAGCTCTAAAAAGCACCAAGTAGACAAAACAATCACCTACTCTTCCTAGTTCTTTTGTTTGCTGCTCTGATGTAGATAAAACAGAGCAAAAACAGTCCTGTAAATATGGGTTTCTTTTTTCTTTTAACAACTAGCTGTTTAGGCAGCTGTTTTAATAAAGTGTCTTTTATAAGAACTTTGCAATGAGGAAGAGGTTTCCATGTTACTGAATTTGAGTGAGGTATTAGGTTAAACTTTCAAAAGCTATGGAGTGGAGGCAGTGATTCCAAGCTTTCCTCTTAAAGCCTTACACTAGCTTTTTACTGTAGCAAAATGTGCATTCCAGTATTAAAGTTTCCTAGAAATTATAGTTCAAGGTGCTAATCAGTGGTGAACTGACCTCAGGCAAGTGGCCAGTGTGGGGTCTGAGTCATCTGAATGAATAACAGCATTTGAATGTAATTGACTTGGTGTAGATTTCTTTATCAGCTAGACATAAATCCTTTCACAATAACTCTGATTTGTTTACATTTATTGGAATGTCAAGAGAAAGAGAAAAATGAACACATCTTAGATGTCCCCTGGCTAATGTGGTGCGTTTAGACTGGGCTTCAATATTGCACCAACACTGGGTCAGTGTATTTCCATCTGGTGCCCCAGTCTTGTCTAAATCTTGACTTTGTCAATAGGATTAAAAAGAAGGATTGATTGACTTGTCCTGCTTCCATAAGGAAGCCAGTGGCAGAGTAGAAAAACATTCAGATTTATTTAGGCCACTGTTGTGTATGCAGCGTAGTTTGGGGTACAGCAGCTTAATTCAAAGGAATGGTTATTTCAGAAACAACTGGAATCAGGTAAACATCTAGTAAAGCCAGGTGGCAAGAATGACAACCATTCTCCCCCAGCTGGCTCATGTGTGATAAGGTATTAGAGTTGGCTACCAAGAGAGATTCTGTAGCCTATGGCTGTGAAGAGAAAATACAGGACTTGTTCTGGGTGGATTAAAGGCTCCAGGGGCTGGGGGATGAGCCCAATGAGCCCCTTCTTGGTTTCTTCCCACGTGCAGATACAGCCACATCCAGCTCCCTGAAATTCCTATCATCTCCCTGCAAAAGCATGTGTTGCCATGGAAGGTAATCAAGAGATGGGTTAAAATAGCCCTGGTTATGATTCTTGCTTGAAATTAAACTCCAGCAAGCAAATTGTTTCCTTTTTCCCTGAGAAGATTTTAAATCCAATTTATTTGAGGTTTCTATTTAAATGGAAAATACTGTAGCATCTCATGCAAAGTGAAATCAATCTCTTTAGAAACAGGAGGAGGAGAGGGAGAAGGGGAGAATGTGGGCCAAGTATATGTAGATTAAAACTTGCTTTTTCAAAGATTTTGAAATATGAGAAACCATCTCTGCCTATAAGATTAATGATGGATCTTTGGGACAGAACCACTCTGTTAACAGATTTCCTGGATGCCTAATAGGCATCTTGAACTCAATGTATCTAAACCCAATTCCTCATTCTGCTTCTGCCCAGCTTCGTTCTCTCCTGGGCTTTGTTCATTCAGAAGATGGAACCAACAGCCTCGCTGCTCATTCCAACCCTTAGAAATCATTTTTGATTTCCTCTCTTCACATCACTCTAAAATCCAATTCATTAGACCTTACCTCCACAAACATTCCAAGTTAATTTCTTCCTGCTGCTACCACCCTGAACCATCCCCTTTCATCCAGACCACTGCAAGAGCCGCCTAAATGGCTCCTTTGCTTCCATGCTTACTCTTGAGAATCCATTCCCTGCCCAGCAATCAGAGTGATCTTTCTACAGCTGTAATCTCCAACCTGATAGCAACTAAACATAAGTGGCTATCAAGCCCTGGAAATGTGGCTAGATTTCACAGACTTAGTATGAAGAAAAAAGAAATAAAATAGCTCATTAATAATTTTATAATGATTACATTATGAAGTTATAATATTCTGGATGCATTTGGACTAAAGAAAATATATTATTAAAGTTAATTTCACCTATTTTTTTTTACCTTCTGCTGTGGCTATTAGAAAATTTTAAATCATGTGTCTGACTCAAATATTTCTATTGCACAGCCCTATTATAAAACAGATCACGTTCCTTTGAAATCTTTTAAAGGCTTTCCATGACATAAAATCCAAGCTTTATACCATAATCTATAAAACCCTAAGTGACGGGGCCCCTGCTCTCTTGTGTCCAATGCTACTGTATTTCCCCTGGTGGTATCCCTCTATAAACGCGAGGCTCCAGTCACACTGGCCTTTTGCCTGTTTTTCACATATATGAAAGGCATTCTCCTCTTAAAGTCTTTTCTCTTGCTGTTCCTTCTCCTCCAAAGGCTTCCTTTCCAGGTGTTCACCTGTGTTAGCCCCAAAGAACCTCTTTTCCGAGAGGTACTTTCCAACCCCTGACTCCTCCAGTCATATCACCCTGCTTGCCTGTATTCAGAATAGTAAGAATTATCCCAAATTATGATGTTGGTCACTTGTTTCTGCCGTCTTCTCCCATCCCAGCCCATCCCACTGTGATTGGGATGAAAAGTAGGGCAGTGTGTGGCCTGTTGTAGCTTCACACGCAGAGGCCACAACGGAGTTTGTTGTACAACCAGGGCTCAAACAGAAAGTCCTACGTGGTTGCAGGAGACAACAGAAATGACCCCAGTGAGTTTAAGAAAGTAAAATTCAGTGGTTCCCTTAACTAAACAGTCTGGGAACAGGACTAACTTTAGGCACCAACAGCTCCAAAGTTTAAACTATGTCAACAGGGGCTAGTGTCTTTCTCCCCATTGCTTTGTTCTTTCTCGGTGTTGGCTCCCATCTCAGGCAGGTTTTCCACTTGGGCTGCAAGAAGGCTTCTAGGAGCTCCCAAGGCTGTAAGGTTCCAGAAGCCCCAGGGAGACTGTTACTGGACTGGTTCCGGTTGGAACATAGGCCCATGCCTGAACCCATCCCCTTGGCCAAAGAATGTGTTGTTTTTATTGGCTCATAACTAGGTTAATTGTCAGCCTGCTGAGTGAGGTCTGCAGACAGTTCCACCAGAAGGCAGAGAATAGGAAAGGTGAACTTCCTGAGGGACATCAGGACTTTGTAATCAGGAGAAACAGGAAAACTGTTTGGCAAAAATCATGGATGTCTGCCTCCTTGTCCTTTAAGTCATAGTGGAAAGGCCCATCACCTTTTGGGACTCTTCACTGATCCGTTTATCACTGTCAGCTGAGTCCTGTACCCAGTCTGGCCTCCAGTGGCCCTGGGCTTTCCTCTCTGTCACCACTGCTCATAACACATGGTAATAATTGGTTATCTTGCCTCTGTCCTGGAAGGGCTTCCAGCTTCCTGAAACAGGACTCGGCTCTTTGTATCCATAGTATCTAAACACCATGCCTGCTATACAAGAGGAGCCTAATGTACGATGAACAAATGTATATGAATATGTACTTTATCCACTCTTTTTCTGAGTAAGGAATAACTGTACAAAGGTTGTGTTTTAGAAAAATTATGCTGGTAGTGATCTGTAGGGTACGTTTGGGAATATTGCAGCTAGAAGGCTGTTACTATGTTTTAGAGTGAAGAGGGATGAGTGGAGGGGCTGGGCTACGGCAGTGGGAAAACAGATGTAGGAACTTCATGTCTAGAAATTCTCTCTTTGTATCACTGATCAAGAAACAAACTTCTCAATTATTGATCAAATGCTTACACCAATTAGAAAAACTGTTTTTTATTGATAACTTGCCTATGTTAGACACTATGTGCTATCTGCTTTTATGAATTGACAAATCAAAGTCTCTCAATACCCCTTGAGAGAAGTAAAATTTTAATTTTAGAGCTAAGGAAAGACTTTCAGCAACACTAAGCAAGCTATCCAAAGCTTTGCAGTGAGTTAGGGTAGAATCTAGATGTGAATAAATATCTACCTCCAAAGGTTGCATTGTTGATAAGGTCAAAAGAGGTATGTAAAATCACCCAATTCTTCTGAAACTTAGGTCCCTAAATGAGTCACTTTGGGATTGAGGGTCTATATTAGTTTTAAGAATTTGAGCAAGATATCACTTGTTTGTGCTAATATTCTTCAAGAAACGAGTACATTAAAACATCCAATGTTTATAGAGACTCTCAGAGATCTGTTGTTATAGTAAACTCTCAGGAGATATCCCTGCTGGCACCTGGTAAAGTCAACATTCAGAGAATGGGCATGCATTGTACACAGAGCTCATGGCTTTGCTGTTGTAGGGTCTGTGATTTAGTATCAGATCCAGCAATCAAGAAAATATTGGAACTTGATCATGGAAGTTCAAAAACATAATTGTTTATAAGGTGGCCAAGTTTATAAGGATTTCACAAATTAGATAATCCAAGCCCAGAGAAGTCAAAGACTTGTCTCAAACCATATTAGCTAATGTCATAACAGAAAATGAGGCAAATAATAATTTCTGGGCCCCTCTCTCAAGTGCAGATGTCCATGTATGAGTTTGTGTATGAGTGTGTATAGGTAATGTCTATGTATGCATGTATGCATGCATATGCTTATTTACTTATTTATTTTTGGCCTATGAAGCACCCATTGCTCCTTCATCTGGCCATAACAATGTCTCTTCTCCTTGTAGCTCCTTTGATCTGAGTGGAGTTGATAGCATGGTTACTTGCAGAGACAAGCATGTGATAAATGTCTGGGAATATCTTAAAAATGTAGGTAACCTCTCTGATTGGCCATGTGCATTTTCCAGAATCTATCCTACAATATAGTCTCATGCTATATAAAGATGTCAAATATGGATGTTCATTCCAGCATTATTTTAACAGGAAAAAAAATGGAAAGAAGCAAAAGGTCCATCAAGAATAAAGTATTCAGCTGCACTACAGTAGATGCCTATAATCTATGCAGCCATTTCAAAAAATAGGAGCGATGTACTGACATTGATTCCTGAAAGTCACAAAGAACTCTCATTTAGGACAATGAAAGAACTGTAAGATCTAAGTGAGAAAAAGCAAGATATAACACAGTACATAGAGCTACCACTTACATAGGGTATAGAAACATATGCATTCACATAAATATACACATAGGTCATAGTGTATATAGAGTTACCATTTGTAGGGGATAGCAATATAGATATTCTTATCTATTTACTTACATATATACACATACATACACAATACTAATGATAAGTGATTAATATGAAGAATGTGTATTTAAATATTTTATAGAATTTTTTTTGAATCTCTCTTAAAATATGGAAGTACAGTGTTTGGTATGTGTATACATGCCACTTGCAACCATTTTTCAGGAAACCACTCATTTCTTAAATAATATGTTTTAACTACTGTACATTAATATTTTATAGTTCAGGCCGTCATCATGTTGATGTAAAAAAAAGGGTGGGTTGCTTCAAAGTGGAACAATTAAAAGTAAAGGGCCACTTGTAATAATGTCTTAGAATTGACTGATTCAATCTACATAAACTACCACAGCACAAATATGATTCCAGAATGTAAGAGAAGAATGATGATTTCAGCTTTTAGCATCTTATGGGAGGTGAACAAATATTCTTGAGAAAGAGTTCCATGTTTTGCAGACTGTAAGCCTTACTGAAAATAATTTTTACTAGCCTTTTTTCTTACTTCCCTTTTATGTGATGGAAGGTGCTAGATGTTTTTTCTCAGACTGTTGGAAGTTTTACAGATCTCTCATTCAAAGAAGGGCCTGCTGACTTCGTTGCTCAGGAGCCCGAGCAGGCCAAATAAATATGCACATGTGTCCTGAGCACATTATAAGCGTCACTGAGAATACTCCTCTTCTGCACACTTCCACACTATGTTCCAATTTGTTAAACAAAAAAGCAGCAAAGTTGGGAGTAGCTAATGAGACAGCGAATGCTGCTGCTGTCGCCTGTGAGAATTCAAGAATCACAGGGAACGTGCATGCTCATACCTCCAAGGACCAACTTCAGTCTTGATCTCTGAGGGTCCTTCCAGTTCTAAAAGTCCATTCTGTGATTCAGAAATGCCACACTTTTACTGGTGGATAAAGCATGAGCTCCAAATCTCTCACGAATAGAGGAATGATCCCCAAGCCATTACCAAGACTACTTCCATGTCACCGATGGTCCATGATCCTCAGTGTAAACTTAGACTCTCAAACTCAAATTAAAATGACAATGAGATATTATACATCAACAACATGCTTTGAACACCCTCTACTCCCAACATGGTAATACCAAGCATTGGCAAAAATGTGGAGCGATGTGAGCTCTCAGACACTGCCATTGGAAATATAAGTTGGTAGCACCTCTTTGGAATACTGTCTGACAGTATATTCTAAAGCTGAAAATACATATATTGTTTTACCCAAAAATTCTACTCTTAGGTTTGTCTCCAACAGAAATACTCACATATGTTGGCTGAAGTATGTGAATAAATGTCTATAAATGTACTTTTCATAATAGTCCCAAACTGAAAGTTACTTGAATGCCCATCAAAAGTAGAATAAAAAAATAAAATGTACCACACCTTTAGGTAATAAGCTATTATTGCACTATATAGAGAGATTGGCCTAGTGCTCTGGGCAGAGGCAGAGATGCTAGTGCTCGACCTACTGCCGGGAGAACAAGCTGGGTAATAAACCCTTTCACACCCCCCCCAAAAATAAGTAAATAAATAAAATGTAGTATGTTCACTGTGGAATACTATACAGCAATGAGAAAGAAGAAACAATGATTATACTGAGCAACATGGATGGATCTCATAAGCAAGTTAGAAACAACAGACATTAAAGACTACATAGTATATAATTTCACTGATATAAAGTTCAAACACAGAGTTAAACTAACATGGGGTTAGAAATCAGGATAGTAAATTTTCTTGAGGAAAAGTGGAAGTTAAAAAGAGACATGCAGGCTTCTGGGATGCTGATAATGTTTTGTTTCTCCATCTGAGTGTTGGATACATGGATGTGGTCACTTAGTGTAAATTCCAGAAGCTTTTTAGTATGTATGTTATACACTGGTAAAAATAAGAACAAAAACAACCATAGCTATTGTGATAGAATTTGCTCATTCATCATATTGCCAATGTTGAAAATCCTAATAACTATAACTACTAGTGGTATAACATTTTTCAGGTTTTAAATGTGTTTAGACCTGCCTTTAAAAATATTTTGATCCTGGCCATAAAAAAATCCTTTGAATGTGAAAGGACAATATTGGGAAATAATCCACTCAGAAGTAATTAAAGTGAGGTCCTGAGTCATACCATATTTTCCAGCCTCAACTGTTGAATAGTGACAGGTGTCTAACTATGAAGCCATCCAAAGCCGATTCAGAGAAATGGCATTTACTGGGTTCCCTTAATCATGTAAAAATAAGCATCCTTAGCCCACACTTTCAGATGTGTAACAAAGGGGGAATAGGTGTTACAATTGAAGGTAAACCTGAATTCTTCACATTTGCATATCACCTTAACTTCTTTAGTTCCTGGTCTCTGTATTTTAAAAGACTTAAGTTCCATGCTTCCCTTTTACAACCTTTCTCCCAAACAGGATAGGTTCCAAGCACTAGCTCACTGTGTTGAATGGCTGCTGGTTTCTGAAGACCATGGCTATCTCAGACTTAACAGCTTAAGGTCAGGCCCTTCAAAATGAGAAACCAACATTTAAAAAGTTGCTCTAGAGGGTGGGGACAGAACCTTTTCACATTTGACCCTGAGCAAGAGGGATTTTCAATTCCAGCATCAATAGTAAACTCAAAGGAACAGAGCTGCTTTGATAAGGAAGTAGGACCTTAGCTAATTGGTTCAGCAGATCTCATCTCAGCTGTGAGAAACTCTCCACATTTCTAATATTCAACGGAAAAACACTGTCATATTGAAAGAACGAACCCATGCTAATGTGATAAACAATAAGTTTGTCCCAGGAGCCTGTTCCCTTTGCCACTTTCATTGCTTCTCTTTCTTGTGCTATACTTTCCCCTCTGCTTGACACCGTATCTTAGTGATGATTTATTTGCCTCCCTCTGTCTTAATCTCTAGTATGCCTTTCTACATACGACTCCTGTCTAATTTTGGTCCCACGGAAAAGTAATAGAAATGATTGGGGATATAGTAAGAGAAATAATTTCCAAGGATTTATGAAACCAAGATGCTGAATCTGCAATACGTCCATGTAAATTTGGTTCTCTTAACAACCACTGCACTCCAGAAGCTATAACTACTTCTGGTCACTAGAGACCAAGTCTGCACAGTGAGTCCATACCTTATTGATTCACTCTGGTGGCTTCTACCAAATAACTTCTACAGCTTCTCGAAGTGGATAAACTTTCGACAGCTGGATAGGCTTGCTCCTGTGGATGGTACAGCCAACTTGCAATAGTGTTCAGTAATGGTGCACAGATGTGGAGATCCACACCATGCAAAGCCTGAGAATCGCAAATGGATGAGCAGAAAGTGTTTCTTTCCTATTGCCAGCCCTATACACATTTGGAAAACATACAGACTTATATCCTGAGTAATTTTACTAACTTTGGTGTAGTCACCTAATGTCCCCAGCCTTTGTTTTGTTGTGTATATTTGAGATCAATAATACCTTCAGAGTAGCATTGTGATATAGATAACATAATGTCAAGTGCCTAGGAAATGGTTTGACACTTAAATTATAATCAAGATGTACAGTGATAGTCTTACAGTTTATTTCTTTAGGGTATTTCTTGCAAATGCACCATTTCACACATACTAGAGTGTAAGCTAATCCACTTTGCTTATGGTGACCACCTTCCCTGTGAAGTCTTTCTTCATTCAATAAATATTTATACCACACCTTTCCTGTTGCAGGTGCTCTTACATATAGGAGATTTAGAGTAGAACAAGTTAGAAAAGGTTATATCCCTTGTGGAGACTATACACCAGTGGAGAGTAGGTAAAGAGTAAACAAGCACACAAGTAAATAAACAAAATGATTACAGATTGTGATAAACTCAGTAAAGGAAATCAACAACAGTAAAGTATTTGATAGAGTAGCTGGGGTTGGGAATGAGCATGCTAACTAAGGTAGGGACAATCTCTCTAGAGTCTTTTTTGTACATGTAGCAAACTGGAAGCCAAGCGATCAAGACTTGGAATCACATTTTCTTTGCCTGAGGCTACTTGTTTTCCTAGTTGTACTACCATGGGAGACAGAGTGCAGACCTGAGGCTCCTTATCTCATGATCATTCTGTCTTAGGACAATTCCAGTTGAGAAGGAGGCAAACCATACAGGTGAGGCCATGTGAACTGGTGGCAAGTGTCATTATGGAAACACTGCCTCGTATTAATAAGACCAGTAGATCTTGAGTGTCTGGTGATGAATGCTAAACACACAGATGGGAAAGTTAAGAGAACAGATCCACTTAGCAATTTATGGAACCAGAGACAGGACAGAAAATTCTTCATTTTCTATCTGCCCTGGATGGTCATCACGTGACCACTGTCATCATGATCACCATCGTCTTTGGCGTTTTCAGCTCCATCATGATCAAGCATCAGCACCCTTTCTACATTTCTTTTTTGTCACTGGGAAGAAGCTTGGAACTGCATTTCCTAAAATCCCGTTATTCCCTATATGTTTCCTAGTTTGGTATAGTCAGCGGGAGGCATGTGAGTGAGCTGTGGGAGGTAGAAGAGAAATAGAAGCCATTGTTCTCTGGCAAAAATTTCAGGCCGGCTGGTCAAATCAACAGCTTCCCTGGGCTACTGAGGATCCCCAGGTAGCTGGCAAAATGGACAGTGGTTTTCTTATAACCTGGGGATTCCTCTGAAAATAAATAATGTTGGTCTTGAAAGCAGCTGGGCTCGGTGGCTATGACTTATTTACCATTACCTCGAGATTTCTTGAGAGTGGTCTCCTAACCATTTCTTCAGTCTTCTCCCCTTAGCCTCTTACCAGTTGTGGAAGCCTATAATTTCTGTATTAAATGTCTAGCTAATCAAAATATCTACAGTGACTTCTATTTTTCTGTTCAAAGCTTGATGGATATGCCCTTCCTCATTTTTTTATGTTGCTGTGTTCCATACAAGAAGCAAATTCTATTAGTGAAAGCAATTTATTAGGCAAGTAGGCACTTAGCTTAAAAGTAGCTCTCATTTACTGGGGACTTATGATGTCCCAGGCATTGAGCTAATTGTTTTATTTGCATTTTATTGGCTTTTAATTGAAATAATTGTATACTCACATGCAGTTGTAAGAAATAATATAGAGAGATCCCATTGACGATTTACCATTTTTCCTCCAATGGTAACATTTTGCCAAACGATAGTACAATATCACAATCTGGGTATTGGTGTTGGTACAATCTACGGATCTTACTGAAATTTCCCCATGGATCTTACTGAAATTTCCCCAGTTCTACTTGCATTTATGTGTGTGTGTATTTATTAGTTTAAACTTCCAGCACATTTTATAGGCTTATTATTCACTACAGTCAAGATACTGAACACTTAGTTCCAATCCCACAAGGACTTTATATATACTTTTAAAGTTTAATTCTTACAGTGTACCTAGAGGTGAAATTACTACCTCCATTTTCTAGATAAGAAAACTGAAGCTTAGACAGCATAAGTCAGTGGTCCAAGGTTATGAAACTAGTAAGTATCAGAATCTGAATTCAAATCCAAGTTATTTAACACCTGGCCCAGAGGGAGAGTGAAAATGCCTCTGTAAAACAGCCAGTGAACTCCCAATATTTGACTGAACATCTCTCTGACTTTTTGAAGGACAAAATAGGAGAACCAGCCTTGAAAGTGAGCAAATCATGGACGAATGATGCTGTTCCATGGTGAGCATGCCTCCTTTCCATTTGGAGAAAACAAGTCTCCCATCTGTTCCTAATCAAGTTTCTTCAATGTCTTATAATACTAAAACAAAATGAAACAAAGAAATATAAAAAATAGTCCAAATGCATTCTTCTCTCTGATTTCTTAAGCTTTTGTCAGCTCTGATCTTAATAACCGCTTTGAAAAGAGCTTCAATTTGGGCCACTGTGGCCTATACTCATTTCTTCTTCTTTTTTTTTATTCTGTGACTTCCCAATGAACCAAACACTTTGACGAGGAATAATTTGACACTTTGTGGAATTCACTTCTTACTAAAAATGATGTAGTTCTTGATGAGTTGGCAGTTTTTAAAGTCATGTGCACAGCAAACATGTCTTTCTTAGAAACCAGATTTGAAGATAATAGAAAAATGCTGATAATGTGGGTCTCATGCTAGATATAGCTAACCAGGGAAGAAGCATCATAAATCTCAACAATATTGCCAAATCTCAACTACTGATGGTAATAGGGGTCTAGGAGAGCACAAATACTGTAATTGAAATCTACTGATAATCTAAGAACTTCATTTTATCCAATAGTTTCAGGGCCCTCTTGGGCCAAACTCTTGACAGATGCGGCTAACAAGTAGTCAATGTGTCTGATTTGAGTTTCATCTCCTTCTTCCTGTCCTGGCACAAGTTAGCAGTGGACATGCTCAGCCTGGGAAATGCAAACTACAGGAAGCAGAGCTTGTCAGTGAGGGACCGGGAGTGTTGTTTGGTTCATATCTCACAGATATAAAGGACCTCAATGTAGACTCATGAAAACGTCTTCATATGAAGTTTTTTACACATAGTCACAGAGGCACAATATAGGATTGAAAGAAAAATATGTTCTTCATATTTTAAACTTCTATGCCATTTCTGGATCACTACCTCCAGTCTAGGTACCATAAATTAATATTTTTATATTTCCTATAATTATGGTATGAAGGGCAAAATTATATTGTTTCATTTTGCATTAAAAGTTAAAATTTTGTTAAATGTTAAGTCTTTAAACTATTCTAAAAGGTTCGAAAACAGGTTTTAGGGTTTTTGATTTTTTAATGTATCCAGGCCATCTAAAAGTTAATAGTCATATGGTGCTGGGAGGAAATTTAAGAGAATTTATGAGGGACTTGATACTCCTTTCTTGACATCATAGTAAGGCTAACAATTACATCTTTACTATAATGTGCATAAGGTTTATGAACCCCTCTAGTTTTTGGAATATTCACCCACCCATAAGCCTGGCCTCAGTGGTCAGCAAGCTAGTGTTAAAACAAAAATATTAAAATCAAGGGACGCAAGGATCCAGGAGGTCTTGAAAAATATTAATATAGTTTGTTCAACAGTATTTATTATTAGGATGAAAAAGTAGCTGAAAATTTGGATTGGAGTCTGAAGAACTGGAAAGACAGGCTTTTATAACTAAACAAGATCTAATAATGTTTAAAGGGGTGTAGTCTTTGACATGCCATCTACCTTCTCTGACTATATGAAAAGTAGGAATGGTAATATTGACACTTAAGGCTTATTAAAATGAAAGAGACTATACATGCATTGTATAATTCAGGATTCCTGGGATATGCTATAAGAACAGTCTCCAAATCTTAGTGGCTTAAAACAGAGGTTCATTTTCTCACTCATGTGTCCACTGCAGGTGGGCTGGGGTGTCTGCTCCATCTTACTGTTATTTATGCTCTGGGGATTAGGCCAACAGGGCAGCCCCGATCCAGAACACTTCCAGCTACTGTTTTCACATCAGTAAATAATGCTTTACTGAGGAGTAAAGCATGCCACTCCACTCATGCCTTTCTCAGTCTCAGGAGTACCAGGAAGTACATATTTCTACCAGAAGTAGAAGGAGAAGTAGAATGTTTAGCAGCCAGACCCTGACATACTCAAAAAATGGTAACTATTATTATAGCAATACAGAAAATGATCAGTTCTCATTACATGATAATTGCTGGTCTTTTGATAGAGCTGTCTGTGGCACCAAGACTGCCTGCTATCTCCCCCTCCTCCTGATGTTATCTTCTTCTTCCTTTGGTGACTGGTTCTCCAAATTTTAACTGAATACATAACTTCTTACCCAAAAAACCATTTTCTTGTCTTCTTTGCAACAGGAAGGGTTCATGTGACTAAGATCAAATGTGATGCAGGTGAAAACAGTTGTCCTTAAAAGGAAAGGCCATATCCTTTTCTATCTTTCCTCTTTTCTGCTGGTTGGAATATGGACCTGGTGGCTGGAGCTGAAGCAGCTCCTTGTCCCATGAGGTAACTTTGGAACAGAATTCCAAAGGTAGGAGAGCAAGACTGAGACCAACCATTCTAGTTCTCAAATATCTACATCTAGACTTTACCTGAGAAATCAACTGCTATGTTGTTTAAATCACAGCTATTTAGGGTTTTCTACTTCTTTCACTTGTCAATTATGAAGAACTGGATAGGACTTAGCAAATTTACACACAGATATAGCAATCAGAATACATTTGGCTGCAAGTAATAGAAACCCCATATCAATAGTGGCTTAAACGTAAAAGACACCTAGAGGTGTCTAGATGTGAATGGTTCTGCAGTTGTGATGCTCCATAGACTCAAACCATTTCCTTCTGACCTGTTATCCTCAGCATATTGGATGTGGTCACTGTTTGGTTATCAGATGGCTGCTGCAATGCCAGTTATCCCTAAGAGTACTCAAGGCATAAAGGAGGTAGGCCTCGCGTTATCTCTGTTTTTGTCAGCAAGCAATATCTTTTACAGAAATTAACCACTGCTCTTTTCCTCTCCCCTCCCCATCCCTCCCACCCCACAAGAAATCTTCAGTATCTTGAATAAAGCCACATGCCCTCTTCTAAATGAGTCATTAGCAAAGGGGACTGGAATTACGGAACACAGCTTAGAGCACCATGGCTCATCTTCTGGGGCTGGGGAATGGGCTGTTGTTCCCTGAGATGCTGCCTATTACATTATGGTCTATAACACAGCAGAAATAGCTCAAGGAAAATAAAATTGAATGTCAATCCCACAAACAGAAAAAAAAGTCATCAGAATTTAACTTGGTTCAATATGATACCCGACATCCACTGGCAAAGCTTGTTCTTGGGTATGTGGTCATGCTCAGACCTTTATATTGAGCTGTTCTTTTCTTTGTAAATCTGGAACACAGGAGACATACTCAACATGGAGATGGGAAGAGAATTCACAAGTGACAATGATGGGGAAAATAAGCAATAAAACTCAACAGGCAAGGATAGCTGGGGAGAGGGGGGCCCAGAGAGAAAATCAAACTGATTATACAGCTAAAATTCCCACTTTCCTGTCAAGAAAAATGGCTAATCAAAAAAAATCACTAAAATTAAACATTTTGATAAAAACTTTGTGATTGCATTTAAAATGCAAGTTATTTGTATCAACTCTGAGCTGAAATGGTGGTTTTTCCATTATACTCCAGGAAATAGATGCTTGCTAAATAACTCCTTTAACTTTTCTCTGGCATCTATTGATTATACCCATAGAAATTAAGAGAGGAAGACAATTAAGTTTAAAATTTAATAGTGTTCTGCTGCTGTTAATTTACTGGCCAACTCAAGCAATGCTTCACCCTGGATAGAAATCTATGTCCCCTTCCACGCACTAGAAAACTCTATGATGCCCTTTCAGCTAAAATTATAATAATCAGAACTAAGAACTAAGAAGCAGGTGCCATACAAAGAGATGAGAGGGTGACTACAGTTGACTGTAACAGTTTAATCCATATTTTTAAAGAGGCCATTTGAACTTAAAATAACAAACCTTTTGAGTTATTTTGTTTATCTTAGTACTTACTAATTTTTGAATTCACTAAGTGGTATAAAAGCCACGTTCATAACAAAAGGTAAATTTTCCTTACCCAATGAGAGCTAAAATATGTAAGTGCCATGGAATTTCAATTTGCTTGTCAGTAAATGAAAAGAAGTCCTGGGTATATGTCATGATTTAATCTGAAAACAGACAGGTTCCTCTCTAAGGAGATTATTTCATTTACCATAAGATATTAGCATATTAGATAAGCCCAAAGCTTAAAGAGCTCACTCTATGACAGTGAACTTCCCCTGTGATACAGTCTAAGACAAAACTAGTGGTAATTAGATATAAGTAACTACAGTACCTTACTTTCAACAGAATGTATCTGGGATCTATTATCTATTAGGTTTACCTAACTTTTATCTTCACTTAAATTGTATGCTATTAAAAATTGTTTATGTATATAGTATATGCATATATAGTCATGAATACTTCAAAACACAAAAATATGAAGAAAAAAGAGGAAAAAAATCGATTTTCGTAAGTTTTCTTTTTTACCTACCATTGTGTTGAGAATTCTTCTGAAGTCCTCAAAAGTGTAACTTTAAATAGCCAAAATACATTCTGTCTTATCAGTGCCTCATTTTTTTTCCTACCACTACACGGTATGATTTCCACATTTGCTACCATGAATTTCCTTGTTGCAACCCAGAAAATGGCTCAAGGAGCGATTGCTTATTTTCTCCAAAGGTATCAACCCATTCATTATGCATTAACAGCCAGAAGTGGCCCCAGAACTCTGGCTGTCCCAGGAAAAGTAACCAGAAAGCCAGCAGAGATGGACAAGTCTACTGTCCTGCTGTGGGCCACAGGACAATGCTCTGAAATTTCCCGCCATGATTCCAGTGGAAGAAAGACAACAAGAATCAGGAGGGCAACTGTCTCTTGCCTGAGAATCCATGGATGTAATGATGGCGATAGGCTTTCATTCTTAATGACATTATGATGTTATGTTGCGGTTGGCATGTGCTCTACCCAGTACTAGAGTTTCCACAAAATTCACAGAGGTCATTGTTACGGAAGGAATGTAGAAATAAGGTGAGTAAGGTGCAGAGATCAAGGCTTCAGAACCTCTTCAAGCTGTCACCCCTACCAGGATTTAGGCATCAATGAGAACAGCCAGGGAAGCTGCGAACAGATTGGTAGGAAAAAATAATTGGGTCACTTAGTTACAACTAGCTAAAAATATTTACATGGGATACATATATCAGCATGACTGATGCAGACTCCTTCAGGACATCCTAGCAAGGTCATTTGTACTCTTTCTGTTGCCTGTCTTAGGCCCTGAGGATATATCTTTACCTGTTTTATATCTTGGGCTTAGGAGAAAGATTTCATTTTAAGATATCTTCCTCTTTTTAAATATATATTTTAAATGATTTTGAAATTTTCCGGTATAGTCGTTCTCAGTATGTGATTTCCAGGGCAGAAGCTTCAAGATCACATGAGAAGTGGTTGGAAATACAAATTCTTGGGCCTCAGCCCCTCTCTACAGAATCAGCAACTCTGGCAGTGGGGCTCAGTGACCTGTTTGTTCACAAGCCACTCAGAGTCCTGCCTCCTCTTGTTCCTGGCATCTGGGTGGCTGTATATTCAGTCTCTGTGTTTCTCTGCTCCACTCTTGGGAATGAGCAGAGGATGCTTTTAACCTGGGACATGGAGAAGAAGAAGACATTCTCCCAAAGAGCTTAACTCTGAACGCAATACTAAAAATATAGTTCGACTTCTTTTCCTGGGATGATTATGCTCCTGCGGGCATCTACCCTGGGCTTATTATGCTAAAAGTCTGTCTCTTCCCTGGACCTGAGTGACAGTACTGAAAAATAAAAATCCTTTATTCATGTTGAAAAGAGCCCCTAGCAAGTTAGTGGTAAAGGGAAAATACAATGCTCTTG
The DNA here is from genome assembly GCA_032199065.1 of Smutsia gigantea. Lineage (NCBI taxonomy): Eukaryota > Metazoa > Chordata > Mammalia > Pholidota > Manidae > Smutsia > Smutsia gigantea. The sequence goes on along the minus strand of JAVSCE010018233.1, from coordinate 194,868 downwards.
CCACCCTTGAGCTGATTTCCTCCATGAGGTAGGAAGGCACAACCTGCTGCCCTGGGTGAGCTGGGACAGGGCAGGATGCTCTAACATTTCCTTCCAGTTCTGGAATTCTGTGACTTGAAATGTACATTTTTGTCTCTTCCCTTTTCTAACCTCGCTAATGCCACCTCTAACCAATTTCCAGCTGAATTTCTGCGGTAGGGAGAGGATGCATTTAAACAAACAAACAAAAAGCCTCATTTCCCATTTCTTTCCGAGACCTAAAAAAGTTATTTCTTAATGTGAAGATTGGGGGAAGTACCCTAAAGTGATCCTTTCAGAGATGATGGCCCAATTGCTCATCTCTCAAACCCCAGTAAAGGGCCTATGTGCATTCGTTCACTTAAATAACAAAGTGGTGGCTAATTACTGTGTGAGTCTGAACAAACAAGTATTGAAAACACAGCCCAAGGGTAAAGATAATGAGTGCAACATAGCTTCATTTTACTTCCTAGAGCTTCAGGTGTCTCTGATTACACATGAGAAGTTTACCTTTATTTAGCATTTTCTTTGGGGGCTTCCACTGGGGACGATATCACTTCATGAGCATTTGACTGGGGCTTCTTGAAATGAAAATCTTATATGGGTAAATAGGGAATTAGGGAACAAGCAGCAATGAGATTTCTCTATATTGATCCTATCACTCATTTCAAAGATGAGATAATACTTTCTATCAACTGCAAACACTCTCATTTAGCTCCCATAAAACTAGAATTGGTTCCATTTATTTTTGTTCTCAGAACCAGGATTTAGTTATATTTATTCATTCCCAGAACTTGTATTTTGCAAAAATGAACATTCAAGGCTGAATCATTGCTTACTTCTCCTAGTGCATTAAAAGATAAAGCAAACAAAAAAATGTCTTCGAAATTATTCCCTGCTAAAAAATTTTCTTTTCTCCCCAAGATCTTGATTCTGGAGTTCAAAATATAACAGTCCACATTTTTCAATAATTTCAAGTGCTTTTAATATTCTAAAATTTGTCTACAGATTTTCTTTTTAAATATTGTTGTTCATTGTCCTAACGGGTAGGAACTTACTACTTGCAGTGGAGCCCCCTCCGAACCAAGACACTCATTCTTCTAGATCCGGAGATGGCTGATGGCTCCCTGGGAGGTACCCTCAGCTGAAGAGAGCTTCCTTGCCCAAAGTTATACCCCAGGGGACACCCTGTCCACAATGACTGGCAAATGTGAGGAGGGTAGGGCCTAGTTCCTTGCCTAAGAGACAACAATGTTGAAGAGCGCTCCCTGTGGAATGGCTGTGGCACTGCTGTGACCGTACAGCTCAGCCTGTCCCTCTGCCACCCCTGCTTCCTTTCTCCACCTTTCCCACAGGTGGTGGACCAGGATGACATTACTCAGTACACTCCTGCAAGCAAATCTGTCTTTGTCTGTTTCCCAGGGAGCCCATGTAAGATATTAGTAAATATAACGTGGTTTACAAATCCCTGTGTGAGTAGTGAAGAACACTCGTTAAATATGACTCTACTCCAGCCATATAGGATAGTCACCCAAGCAGCTCTAAGTGTCCTGCGTATGGAATGTCTGCACATAAGACAGCTGAAAATGGCACAACAGTACTCACTCTCATGGTCTTATTCCTGGTTGAGAATCTACAGAGCCCCTTAGGGTTAGTGAGGTGAATGATAAACTTAGAATCAAAATTCTGTGTCTCAGTGTTCCATCAAGTCAAGGTCTTTGGACAGACCACTTAACTTTTGTGAGTCGTCTTAAAAATGATAAACCAGTGAAAAAGTGAGAGATCCTGTGAAAAACAAAGCTGGAACTCTGGCTTATCAAATATCCACCTTCTAATTCATGCAATATGCTCCTACAGTAGAATAAGACCAGATGATTAAGACACTTCATGGATTCAGCTCCTTAGCTCAAAGTATAACTGTGATAGGATAAACTATTTCAAAGCATGGTCCACAGCAAAATATCATCAGCCTTACTCAGGATACTTGTTAAAAATAAAGCCCCACCCCCAGTCTACGGAATCAGAACCTTTGGGGCTGGTGTTAGGGAGCAGCCTTTTAAGTAAACATTCTTGGTAACTCTTAGGAAACCTGAAGAACTGCCGAACAAGTGTGGGTGTGGGGGCTCAAGGTAGGAAAAGAAGATCTGAAACAAGTTGTTATTGACTAGCAGCAACAAAGAATTACCACTGAGAGAGGGTCAAGAATGGATGCAAAGTTTTACATCATGTCCAAACAGGCACTTCTAATACTCTTAATAGCTCAGGAATGGCCTTGAAGGTAATGGACTCCTCTATAAATCCATAGTTGGGGGCCATATCAAATAGGATACAGTGAGGGAGCACAGATATGCGTGGCAAATTCACAGTGCTAGTGTAAGGCTGCTTGAACCAGCTGACACTGAGACCTGGCACAGGGGAAGGACATGAAGGAAGGGGCTGATAGACTGGGGAATAGGGAGGGACCGAAGGGCTCCTCAGTGGTAAAATCAAGTTCAGCAGAAGCCACCAAGTATATGAAAGACACAAAAGTTTTAAGACAAAGAACATTTGAGAGATGAAATATATATGGTGACGCTATTTTCATAAAGATGACACTAGAAGCCTGGACAAGCTGCCACTATTCTTTTGCAATACCTGGGCTGAATACAGTAGATCTCATGTTTGAGGCTGCCGAAGGCTCATGTGGCTGCATTTGTACTGAACAGCACAAATGCAGCCACTCTCATAAATTTACAAGTTTCCACAACAGCCCCATTGGTAACGAACATCTGTGAACCTGCTTCAACTTCCAGAGGATGTGCAAAGAATTAATTTTTCATGTCAGTCCTTCTTAAGCTTTACTAACTCAGATGTGCTCAAGAATTAAGTTCAGATTTCCAGCAGAGTGCCAAGGTGAGAAGCCACAGAAGTTAACTGCATCTTTATCAATAAAGAATAAGCACACAGAGGACTATGAGGAATCTGAATGCCTCACCTGCAATGTAAACCTTGTAGCTAATTGTCATTTAAATCATGGGGCTGATAAATAACATCCCAGGAATAATGAATATTCAGCTTGACAGAAAGTTCTTTAAAAATTATCTAACACAATTTTGGCATATTGCTGTTTGTCAAATTATTCCTATGCCAGATGCTACACAAAATCTGTTGCCCATTGCCAAATGGCCAAGCTGCACATTTTCTCATTAGATAGCACTGATATTCTATGCAGAGAATGTGTCAAAATATAATTTGAGGACAAAGAGATTCGGATTTGTATTCTATACGGACAATGCCTGTTGCCACTCCATACACTCACTCGCTGGTTCAAGCCTGCTTATACTCCATCCTCTCATTTTGGGCATCCAGACTGTACTAGTTGCTGAGTATAGGGCTGCATTTTGATCAGAACAGGAGTAAAAAGTGTCTTGAAGAGCTGCATTTATAACATGTACCATTTCTGTCATTTTTGAAACATGCTGTATTTTCTGATTGGAGACATTTTCACATCCTAATATAGAACCTGTCACTCCCCAGCACAAATTACATGAGGGTGAGAGGAGTCTGCAGTGGCCCTCTTGTCAAGACAGAGGGTTCTGGGCACCATCTCTGACCTACTCAAACCCCATCATTCTTAAAAAAAAAAAAGAAAATCTTGAGCGGGTAACTTTCAAGGTTAGCAAGCACTTATGTCTCTAGAGATTAATCTGGTTTTTCAGTCTTAGTGAAATAAAGCAATGCCATAACAGTGAGGGGAAAAAAAGATTATCTGGCTATATGCAGTGTTTCAAATAAACTCATATTATTCAAAGAAGCAAGTAGATGAGCCCATGATTGACAACTACAGTATTCAACATTTACAATTCCCTCTTCGGGGATATTCATAATCGAATGAAAAAGAATTCAGAGTTTAGGAACTACTCAGGGGTACTTTCAGTAAAATGCTTTAAATAATCACTGTCCAAAGCTTGCAAGACACCTTTGTGAATGTCAGAAACACATTAAATATGTTAGATGGGCATGTTCACTATCTAGAACACAAGTGATTTACAATCAATCTCACACATGCCCAGGAACGTCTACCAGATGGAAGACAAAAACATCCTGTGACTGGAGCACCAATCCCAGTCTTCATTTTGTTACAGTATTTAAACGCACATGACTTCGGTGTGCCTTCCATGGCTGATTAATGAGAGTAAGAGCAGGGGGTAAGATGATGTAACCTGGCTTCATGAAGTTAAATCCCCATTCGCTGACCATAGCCTCTTGTTCTTTGGGCTTTCACTGGCTCTTCCTCTCCTACTCTTCACCATCTTCAAGGAACCTGGTCCCTGGGTTTTCTCTCAGCCCACCATCCCCTCCCCTGGCTTCTCCTTCCTTCTTGGGTGATCATCTAAACCACTCCCTCATCACAGTTCTATCCTATCATCACACATGTCCAGAAAACTCTGATGCAGAAATAGCAACAAACTTGTCTTTCCTCCATAAATTTTCTGGTTTCCAGTCTCAGTTTGGCCTTCAGAACTTCCCTTTAATCCTCTTATTTCTTATCAGTCAAGTCTCCATCTCATTTTGGAGTGGTCATTGACTATTCCAAACCTCCACCTCCTCAAGCCCGCACAACTCCCTTAGCAGATGGCTCAGGCCCCCATCTCCTGGCCGAGTCTAATTCATCAGTACGGTCTTTGTCACTTTCCATCCTGTGTCTTCATGTATTTATACCTATGTACAACTGCACCTCTGGTTTTCCTGGTTTAGAGCTTGAGTTTCACTCCTTTTTTTCCAAAGCTCACCCCTTGTTGCTTAGAACATTGTGAGTAATCAATAAATATATGTTGAATATATTCATGGAGAGAGAAAATGATAGGAATATGAATTTAGGAATGAAACATCCTAGTATTTTCCTTGTGATGTAGGAGCACCTTCAACACCAACTCTTTCTCCCTTTTTGAGACATCATTGAACCAGTCATTTGGTTTCTCTTGTATTCCTACAAGTTTCTCCTCCATTGACAACTTCCTTTAAATCTTCTTAATATGTTCAAATCTTTACCATTCCAGGTACCAGTTTTTCTTCTCCCCTTCAATCAACATTTCTCATGCATTTAACAAATTTTTCTTGAGAGCTTATGAACTGTGACACACTGTGATTCAAAGGACTTCTAAGCTCACAATATTTACTTCCTGTCTGTCCAGCTACGCATGAGTAGGAAACCAGATATAATTTATCATCTCAACCTGGAAGGTGCTGCTTCTTGGACAGGATGTTAGGACAACAGGCATAAACCGGGTCACCCCATTTATTACCCACCACAGCATGAAAAGATAGTCTAATAGGAATGAAACCAAGAGCCCGGACTCTAGAGTTAGAATGCTTGAGTTTGAAACTCTGCCTCCATCACTTTCTTGCTGTTCCCTTAGGGAAGTTATGTAACCTCTCTGTCCTTTACTTTCCTTACCTCAAAATCAGAGTACCTCATAAGGTTATTGTTTTAAATGAGTTAAAATGTGAAGCACTTAGGACTCTGCCTGCCATGTAGTAAGTGCTAGGTAGTTATTATTTTTATCTGGCACTATTCTTGTAACTCCACTGAAACTGCTTATCACTAAGATTAACAATGAACTCAGGGTGGCCCACATCAAAAAGACTAGGAACAACAAATGCTGATGAGGGTGCAGAGAAAGGGGAACCCTCCTACACTGCTGGTGGAAATGTAAACTAGTTCAACCATTGTGGAAAGCAATATGGAGGTTCCTCAAAAAACTAAAAATAGAAATTCCATTTGACCTGGGAATTCTACTCCTAGGAGTTTACCCAAAGAAAACAAATTCTCAGATTAAAAAAGACATATGCACCCCTATGTTTATCACAGCACTATTTACAATAGCCAAAATATGGAAGCAATCTAAGTGTCCATTGGTAGATGAATGGATAAAGAAGATGTGGTACATATATACAATGGACTATTATTCAGCCATAAGAAAGAAACAAATCCTACCATTTGCAACATGGATGGAGCTAGAGGATATTATGCTCAGTGAAATAAGCCAGGCGGAGAAAGACAAGTATCAGATGATTTCACTCATCTGTGGAGTATGTGAAGTAAAACTGAAGGAACAAAACAGCAGCAGACTCACAGACTCCAAGAAGGGACTAGCGGTTACCAAAGGGGAGGGGTGGAGGAGGGCAGGTGGGGAGGGAGGGAGAAGGGGATTGAGGGGTATTATGATTAGTACACATGGTGTGGGGGGGATCACGGGAAAGACAGTGTAGCACAGAGAAGACAAGTAGTGACTCTGTGGCATCTTACTATACTGATGGACAGTGACTGCAGTGGGGTATGGGGAGGACTCGATAATATGGGTGAATGTAGTAACTACACTGTTTTTCTTGTGAAACCTTCATAAGAGTGTATATTAATGATACCTTAAAAAAATTAACAATGAACTCAAAACTTCTAAAATGAATGGACCGTCTTAGTTTCTATAATACCCTCATCTCTGAATTCAATTCATTTTTGTTTCATTGTTGTTTCCAGGTCTATTTTGTGGGATCTACTCTTTAAATGTGCTCTGGGCATCTGCCTATGAGCCATTCTTGAACCTCAGGCTCTCATGAGTTATGGGAATCACTCTTATGGCTTCACGTACCAACCACCGGCTGCTGACTACTTAAATCCAAGCTTTTAACCTAGATTTCTCTGCTGGTTTCATGCCAACATAGCCAACTCTGTGCTCAATATTGCTGCTGTATGCCCCAACGTTACCTCCAATTCCACACGGCCGAAACTGAGCTCATCTTCATCACCTTAAATCTCCCTTTTTTGTATTCTCTTAGTTGAAAGCACTACCACCGGCCTCCCATGTACAAAGTAGAAACAAAGATAAATCCTTTTTTTCTTTTACCCCAAGAGCCAACGAATCATGAACTATGGAATTCCATCACCTTTGGGCTGTGGGAATCCACCCCCTCCTTACCAACTGCAGCACCAGAGCTTTACCTTTCATCCTTATCATCCCTGGCCTGGATAAGAGCAATTATCCAAGTGTGCTCTCTGACTGCAGGTTTGTTCCATGAAATCCATCTTCCATGAGTCCATCAGTCTATACTTCCCATGGCAACAGGGGTGGCAAACTCAATGTCAATCTTCAGGAAAGCATTGTGAGAGAAGCATGCTAGAATAAGGAAACATTGTCTCCCCAGTTTTTTGTTTTTTTGAAGCATGTGGTCCTCTTGGTCTGTCCTTCACTTCCACACTGTTGACACAGACATGAGTACAGGGAAACATTTCCTTACTGTAAAAAAAATGTGTTCTAAGCCTGATGATATATGGTGTAACTTACTTGGGCTCAGAGTTGGCAAGGAAATAAAGAGTGGTGGGGTTAAGGCCACATGGAGAGCCCATGTCCAGCCTACATGGGACAGTCATTAGTCAACTATGGCCAATAGATACCACGTGGCAAATGAACTCAGAGATGTTGGATCTTTTCATTTTTTGGATGGAGAATAGTCTCTTGATTTTTAAATTTAGGAAGAATTAAAAAAATTCATCATATTGGCCAAACACATATATAAGTTAGATTTTTCCAGAGGGTCACCAATTTGTACCTCTTTTTAAAACATACATTTGGCAATGTAAATCACTTACTCAGAAGACATTAGGGTCTTCCATCCCCTGTAGAATACTGTCCAAGATCCTTAGCATAGCAGGTAAGAACTTCCATGTTCTGGCCCCAACTCTCCCCTCTTATCTCCCAAAAATATCTTTCCTCTATAGTACTTTATGCTCTGGTACTGGTAAAATGAGTGTCATTTCCTGCATTTCTATCTTACTTCCATGCTACTTGTTACGCTTTTCCTGCTAATGGTAACATCAATACCTTTCTTTCCTAACTAATTTCTATTCAGTTTTTAAGGATTGGTGCATCACCTCTTGCAGGAAGCCTTCCTTGCCTCTTCTCTGTGCATTTCCCTCTCACATTTCCTTCACTATTTTGTGGAGATGTCTTATCTTTCCCATAGTAGATTCCTACCTCCATCCCCTGTAGAATACTGTCCAATACTCCTTGAAGGCAGGGGCCTGTCTCATTCATATTAGAATTGATTAAGGGTTTTATACTTCATAATTTCCAACTATGCTATTTTTTTTATCAGCCCTGTGAGAGAGTTTTATTCCCATTTTATAGTGAGAAAATGAAAACTCTGAGAGGTTAGGAGACTTAGGTCATACAATTACAAAAGAAGACATTAAATTGTATTTCTTCTGCCTTTTATATCCTGTTTTCTTTTACAACATCAACACTACTCTTAATGTAGGTTAAAGTCTCAGTAGATAGAATTCAGAGGGTCTGCAACCTTAAATAGGGAAAAAAATTACATCTTTACTTTTTATCAACCTTTTGCTGAAATCCAACATCTCCTTCCATTGCGTAAGAAGGTGACAAACTGCACTAGAACTATTGGTACCTGTGATTTTGTCACCAATGGAAATCACAAGGGTTTTCACATCACAGTACAGATGTTTCAGAATCCCTGGAATATTATTTATGGTCTTCCTTATTTCAAACTATGGCTGCTGTTAAACTCACTGATGGATCTTGCTATTTACCATGTTAATAAGGAACATGTATATTACTTTCTCACAAATTCTAAAAATATTTGTGAACTAATTTTCAATATATTTGACTTTCTTAGTTACCCCATGTGTTTTCTTTTATGCATGTAAAACATAATGCTGAGAAGGGGTCTTACAAGACTGTTAAGGACTCCATGGCACACAGCAGATTAATGAGCCCTGAGATTTCCTTCTTATGTTGCCCCTTCACTGAGCAAGGAGACTATCTCAGGGGTGCTCAGGTCCGTCTCACAAACCCCTGCTCTCCAGCAGAAATTATTACACCCTCCACAGTCTCGGCAGCACACTTCCTGGGCTCGCATCCCAGTTCTGCTACTTAATAATACTGAATAAGTGGGTTGGGCAGATCATCTAACCTTAATGCTTCAGTTCCCTCACTTGCACCTATTGTATAGGACCGTTGCAGGATTAAACAAGTTAATATGTTTGAAGTATTTAGTTTTGTACCAGGAAAGTTGTGCAGTATGTCTTGATTCTTCTGATTACTATTTATAACATTTTTTTTCCTTCCAAGCATGAACACAGCTTCAGAATTCTTTTCCACACGGCATTGCAGCAGCCACTAACAACTGATCAGAGGTGATTAGAGAGCTGGAAATGATTTGTCAGCTTTGGAAGTACTCAGTTTTGGGGCACGGCTGTGCTTCTCCATGTCGAGTTATACTACTGTATGAAAAAAAATCAACTTCTCTGTTTTCAGCTACCACCTACATTCTACCTATTGTCTGTATCTTTGGAATGAACTTATGGCTTGCTAATGATGGGACCAGAAACCAGGGTTTAGAACAATTGTACCTGGGGTAAGGGTGTTTTCTGTAGAGTACATAAGAGGCTCATGAATAGAACAAGTAGGACCAGAGTAAATGATGCATTATGGGTGAATCCAATTGTCACAGGCAGAAAATTTAAGGGAGGGAAATTGCAGTGGGCAGAGTAGAGAGCCAACCGTCTGGTTATTAGTCCATGGTTCACTCCTGGCTCTAGCATTCATAAGTAGGGTGAACTCGAGCAAGTCCTTTTAGCTCTCCAAAGCTCAGTTTTCCTTTCTATAGAATAGAACAATGCTACCACTAATGTCACAAGGCTGCCATGATGTGTCTTGTAGCTGATGAGCATAAATCCAAGTACAGTACCTGGCACATTTACGGATTTTCAACAAGTGCTAATTTCTTTGTATATGCCTCATTTTCAAAGTATGGGCCATCATTCCAATACCATATAATCCTTTAAAAATTTCTCACCCAAATGGTGAGAGCAAATAACCCAATACAACCAAAGAGAATCTAATACTTCACCTTTACTGTTGGACAAACTCAGAAATGCAATGGACAGATAATTGATGCCCCTAACAGAGCACAGTGGTCAAATCCCAAAAGCTACCCCAACAACACAGACCTCTTCCTTCTGAGCACTCAGTTCCACTGAAAATGACCTCATCAGGTGGTGGGTTTATTCAGATTACATGGCTGTGTCCATTGGACACCTTGTTTCACTACTCATGCTCAGGTACAGATGAGCGTGTCTATCTAATTAACAGGACATGGCAGTGAACCATTCATCACACTGATGGAGCCAGTTTGCCATCTCAAAAGGGAAAGCTACCACTGTGTCTTTTCCAGGAGTGAAAAGTTTGAGATGAAAGCTGACTTTGTGATTCTTTTTAGATGGAAGTCTTCTATCCATCTCATAAAATTGGGCACTAAGGTGTGTGATTCAATTCCCTTTAATTTTTACTCTTTAATGACAGGTATATATAAATGATGTGTCCTCATAATTGGCTATGCTTCTGGTGAGCTTACACTAATCCCAAACTAAAGGTGGTAAAGGGATCTTATATGAGGCACAGATGAAAGGGAAGGGGTCAGCTCTCTTGACCTTCTCTTCCACACTCACTTCCTTATTCTTAAGCCAGGGATCAGCAAACTTACTCTGTAAAGAAACAGTAAACACTTGGCTTTGCAAGCCATATGGTCTCTGTTGGGACTATGCATCTCTACCATTATAATGTGAAAGCAGCCACAGAAAGTGCATAAATAAATGAGCATGGCTGTGTTCCAATAAAACTTTATTTACAAAAACAGATGGTGGGTCAGACTGGGGTGCAAGATGTAGCTTGCTGACCTCTGCTTTAGGCTAGTGAATCTCACAGTGGGATCTCAAGATCAATAGCAGCATCACTTGGAGGTTTTTTAGAAATGATTTCTGAGTCTAGAAGTACAGAATCAGAGACCTTGAAGTTGAGGTCCAGCAATCTGTGTTTTAAGAAGCCCTGTAGATGATACTGATGCATGGAGAACCACTGCTTTAGCCTAAGAGACCATATGTCTGATCCAAGTAGAATTCCCTCCTACCTATTTAACAGCTGGAACTCATCTCAAAAAATTTCCATGCTGAATGCTAAAATTAATGCCTGCAACTGCGTCAGTATTTTTATATTTATTCAATGTAAATTATCCACAGAGTATTCTTTGGAGAAAATTAGTTTGCCCAAACTTCATTGCATAGATCATTTATTCATTTGTTGACTGATTAAAACAATAATCTTGTAAAGCGGATAATCCTTCAGTGCTAAATTTTACAAAGGTACATATTCTACCACTACACAAATTTGGATCAAATTATGTACTGTTTGGTACACAGACTCTCTTCCTGCTGGACTGAAGTGATTGATATCACTTTCCCCAAATGTAAAATTTTAAGTGGCCTAAATAGACAATATTCTATACACAATCTGCTAAGCAGGTGTCTTAGTAAATCAGTTAGTTTTGCAGTAAAGGGAAGAAAATGCTCACAATGCAAAATATACATAAACTATGACATGCTTTAACGATGTAAAATCAGCGTGCCCAGTTCTTGTCTAATTATCATAGGGTTACAATAAAAGCCAAACACAGGTAGTAGCTGTAATTATCAAAGTAACTCACAGTTGTACAGTGTTTAAATAGATCGCTCAATAAAACAACCTTGTGAAATAGGTGCTGCTATCAAAGTAGTTTTATAGATAACAAAATGTGATATTCAGAAGGGGCAGAATAATGCTTGAGATTACAGGGTCTGCAAGTGATAAAATGGGATTTGAACCCAGATTCATTTAATTAAAAGAAGAACCAGCAGCAGAAGCATTTTATATTCCACATACACAGCAGAATATTCATATTCCTGCAAATATTCTTGTGGGATTAGAATTCAATGGTCAGCTCTTCACTGAAGAGTTGTACCCCCTTCCATGGTGCAGCACTGTTACTGGACAGCCCAGACAAGGACTACATTTCCCAGACCTCCTTCAGGTAGGGGGGCCCATGTGACTATTCCTGGCCTATGGCATGTGAGTGGAAATAATGTGTCTCATGAGGGTGAAAGAGTAAGGAAATAAAGCAGACTTGAGAACTGTTTCTAGGAAATGGCATCAGAAATTATCACTGGTGGGTATAAATCACGGGGAAAAAATATATCAGGGGCCTTCTGAGTGTCTGAGGCAACTGTGAAGCCCCAACAAAAAACTTAGATAAAAAAAAATAAAAGGTATTTACCTGAGCTTAAAACAGCCTTTGGACTTCCAAATTATTATGAATAAGAAGTGTGCTGTGAAAGCTAGGGTCCCAAAGAGGGCACATTGCCTGACACTCCCTTTAGATGAGGCCATGGAGAATAATGGACAAAGGAAATGTGTCAGAGGGAAGAGGCAGGGCCGTGGAGGGGGACAGACTAGGGAGCTCCCCTGACAAAACCAGGGCAGAGCTCTGCAGTGCTCATTAGGGAGGCTTTCAGATCATTAGGAAATGGTGACGCTGTTCCTTTTTTCCTTTCTCTGAAAGGGAGTTTTAAAAATTGATTCTGCCCCTGTTCCAACATCTGTCTATTTGGTATGTGGGGTGGGGTGAGGGACAGATGGCTCATGTCCCGGTTTCGAGGAGATCAGACTGTGAGGAGTCTCATCTAGACCTGACAAAGAAACTGCTTACGACCTGGAGAGCCTGGCCTTTGGGCTGTCTCTCTTGGTGAGGGTTAGGGTGTGTTCCGTGTGTGGGAAGGTATTTGGTGACTGGAAATAGGCCCTGTGGAAGAGACAGCTAGCTGCCTTCCAGGACTCCGTGTCCTTATTTTATAGAGGGAGGATATGACTTGGAAGAGGCTGCCTTGCTAGGGACTCTATTTTCCAGCTTCCTTGCAACAAGGTAGGACCACTCACCAGTGCAGTGTGAGCGGAGGCGATGTGACTATTTCTGGGCCAAGGGGATGGAGAAGTAAATGGGTCTCCCCCGCTGTCTGGCACTCGACCTGGATGTTCCAGGATGGGGCAAGACAGAGCCACAGAATGGAAGGATGGAGCCTACCTGAATCAAGGAAGAGAGCCACCTACCATTCAGGTACACATGAACCTGCGTTTATGTGAGGGAGAAGTCAATTTCTGTCACGTAAAGCCACCAAATCAAGCAGCTACAGTTACACAGGAGTATAACATCAAATTATTGCCCTTCAATCCTTATCAGATTGGACTTTAGGGGCCCCTCAATCCTTATTCTTGGTCTTTAGGAAGGTTACCTGTGGGATACTTCATCTATTCCTTTCTCTGGGCATTAAAATCACTTTCTGGTTTTAGTCAGACTAGCTGAGTACTGATGCCCGTACTGCGTCATTTTGTGCACACAACCTCTAGACTTATTTTATTGAATTGTGGGAGGTCATTAGCCCACACTGAGGAATGTTGGCAAAGCAGCCCATGAATTCTGTGATATGGAGTACAGGGCCCCCAGCCTTTCTTCTGTTCACTCAGGAAATACATAGTAGCAGCCGCTGTATGTCATGCACTCCACTGGGTATTGGGATGTGATGAAGACATTACTATGTTAAATAGCATCTCCTTTATTTAATCCTGGAGATACTTCTTTCTAGTACTGTACCAGAAAAAGTTTTTTCTCTCCTAAGCATTGCCTGGATTAAGCAGGTAACTTTCTAAATTTTAACTAATTTTGTTTCCCTCTTTGCATTGCCTGTTAGAAGGCTTAAAGCCAAGTTGTGACCTTTTGCTGGCATATTTATAGGCCCCTGTGGCCTTCTGTTAGTGTGTTGGCTTCTGTCTAGGTCTCCTCTTAAGTAAGCCTCATTTTCCCTGTATGCCAACTTCCTTCATATTTGTATTATATTTTAGCCTTCCCTGCTGTGCTGGGTGCGTCCATATAAATTACTTTTAATCTGTTTTGGAATATTTGTAGAAGAAAAATGAAAAAAGCAGAAACATTTTTCAGGACCACTTAGAGATTCCTAATTAAGTGGGCAAATCTGGATGATAGAAGCGGCGTTGGCTCTGTCTGCGAATGACAGCCAAGGTGTCACAAAGATGAGCATGTGTCTCCCTGAGCACCAGAGATTATTAATACCCAGTGACTTGCTGTTCATGTTTGAAGATCTATGCTGATTTAATATCAGCTTCTCACAGAGAGAGCTGTTGGTTCCACATTTGTGTTAAATTCAAATCAAAGTCCAAGTTTTGGAATGGACTCTGGGCAACTCTTTAATTTATTCTATTTTGTGCAACATACACCTGCTTGCCTCACATTTGGGGACTGTGTTATTAGGTGATCCATTAACGAACACTTGCTCAAATTTAAACATTAGCCTGGAACTCAAGAAAGCAATTTGGCCCCAACTTGCCTTTCTAAATGTTTTTTCCTATTACTCCCCAAGGCACCAGCCTAACTAATTGCTGCCCTTGGAACATGCCTTGTGATTTCCATCTCTGTGTCTTGTTTCTCCTGATAACTGCATCTGGGTTAAGAACAATAGCTTACATTTTTTGAGCACTTGTCTGTGAGGTATTTGTGAATCACTTTACTTGTTAACTCATTTAATCCTTGCATTGATCGTATCAGGTAGACATTATTTCCCCCATTTTACAGATAAGGAAACTGAAGGCAGAGGAGTTAAGAGCTAAGTTGTTTTTATGTCTATCTATATTATGCTTTATTTTTATCTTGCTGTGTTGGATGTATCCACATAAGGCACCTTATATGCTTTGTGGAATATTTACAAATTCAAAATTAAAAGAACAAAAATAATTGTTTCCAGAATGAGCTAGAATTACAAATTACCCTGCATTATATCCCAGCCCATGCTCTTGGCCACTATACCTTTGGCTCTCAAATCATGTTATACTTTAGTATTCCTTGTGGGACTTAAAAAAAAGCATAAAAATGCCCAGAGGCTGCCCCAGACAAATTAAATAAAAATAGCTAGACACTGATAATTTTAAGAACCTCCCTAAGTGATTCCAACATGCAGCTGGGTGGAGATTTGCTGTACTCTTCAATCCTCCTGGCATGAAGTGTCTCTTTACATTGTTAAGACATCAATCGCAGTCTTTCTCACGTTTTCTCCCTAAGCGGAGTCAACTCCCTCCTCACTGGAGTGATCCTGAGGAATTGCCAAAACCTTTCCTGAAGAAGCTTGCAGTCCCATCCTAGACTTTCTGGATATGTAAAATGCAGGGTTTTCTAGTCACGTGGCTAATTAGATGCTAGCATTTCCTACAAGAGGCACTTCCTCTTACTACTCATCACTCTTTGAGTTTTTGGCAGCAAAACTGTGATGTCCCTTTGCTAAGCATTTCCCTAAATAGCAGACTTGACCCATATCCTCCCTGGCATTTCTTGGACTTATTTTCTGTATTGGTTAGAAATATGGGCCTAAATACAATGAATAGCAGTTGTAGTAGAAGCAATTTCTTTTAAGTCCTTTGCTAGATAGTGATACACTCAAAGAGAAATCTAACCACATCACTTATCAGCACAAAATCCTTTTGTGCCTGACTTCATCACTTTTGGACAGAGACCCAACACCTCAACATGGCTACATACCTTAATTAAAAATAGTTTATTGTTAAAAAAATGCTAACCGTCATGTGAGCTTTCAGCGAGTTGTAATCACTGATCACAGAGCACTGTAACACATATGATAATAAGGAAAAAGTTTTAAAAATTTCAAGAATTGCCAAAATGTGACACAAAGACATGAAGTAAGCAAATGCTGTTGGGAAAATGGTGCCCATAGACTGGCTCAACTCAGGGTTGCTACGAACCTTCAATACATAAAAAACACAGTATCTGCAAAGTGAAACAAAATGAAACACAATAAAACCAGGTATATCTGTAAATGTTTCAAAGAGTTAACTGTCAATTTAGTTTTGCTGGTAGTGATAATTACTCACTGTAGGAAGTTAAAAACCACCTGGCTTTTGACTGGCCCCACACAGTACAAGGACTTCATCTATCCTCTGCTTTCACCTGGAGAAAAACTGGAGGAGGATAATAGTTTGACTGAACTTGTAGAATACTCAGGCCAAAAGAATGTCCTGTTATGCATAAACAACACACATTCAGGGGTAACTATGGGAGTTATTGCTGTGCTGTATTTACTTGTCTATATTAACAGTAGGAAGCCCCAGAGATGGTCCACCAAATCTTTACCATATATCAATCGTCTCTACTTTTAGAGCTAATGTTTATGAGGAGCACTTAACATATATCAGGAGGAAACAGATCACTTTCTGGAGGCCATGTATGTATGATAGAGGCTTCAGGCAGTAAGAGAAGATTTTTCAGTAATCAAGGCAAGGGATGACAATGGCCTAAGCTTGGGTGTTGGAAGCAGGCATGGAAAAAAGGGAAAAGAATGGAAAGATGTTTAGGTAGTAGAATCAAAAGAGTCTGAAAAAAATGGATGTGGATCATGAAGAAGTGAGAAAAGGCAAAGATTCCCAAGACACTGGCTTGAATAAAGAGCAAATGCATGTCTCAGGCTTTTTAAGCAACTGCTATAACAAAATACCACAGACTGGGTGTCTAATATACACCAGAAATTTATTTCTCACAGTTCTGGAGTCTGGAAGTCCCAGATCAGGGTGCCAGCATGGTTAGCTTCTGATGAAGTTCTCTTTCAGGTGGCAGACTGCCAACTTGTCACTGTACCCTCATGGGGAGATCTCCGGAGCCCTTGTTATAAGGGCACTAATCCCATTCATGAAGGCTGTACCCTTAAGACCTAATTACCTCCCAAGGGCATACCTCCTAATACTATCTCTTTGGGTGTCAGGATTTCAACATATGAATTTTGGGGGAACATTAACATTCAGTCTGTTGTAATGCAGGTGGGTACACGTTTGAGTTACCAGGCTGGTAGAAATATGTGCTCCATTTTGAGCATATTGAACTTGAGTGTCCTCAAGAAATCCAAATGGAGGTGTCTACTAACTGCCTGAGCAAAGGGCCTGGAGTTTGGAAAATTGGATTTTGTTAGGTAGGAGCTGTCTGGGTCCCTGAAGCCATGAGAAAGAATGAATGATGTCACCTAGGGAGAGTGTCCACAGTGAGAAGAGACAGCTTGTGCATAGGCTGAGAGAAGACCAAGGCCACGGTCAACTCAGTCTGCACCTGATGAACCCATCTACCCTGTCTGTGATGAAATGCACATTCCTTGCTCCTTTCCAAAATCCATCATGCACATGAGATCTTCAAACAGCAGAGATGCTTGTGTGTACCAACAGGCACTTGCAAAATGAGTTTCTTCTCTTACTTGAACTGGGAGTAGGAGATGTCGTCCTCAGGATCTTCATTTCTGAATGGAAAACAAGCACATTCCATTCAACTTGTCTTCTCTCATCAGGCGTCACTGGAGACGGGTGTCTGTATCATGATCCAACCTGCTTTATTTCCCCCTATACACTTTTAGAAACCTGGAAGACTTGTTTTATGGTTGAGGGTAATCCAATGAAGAAGAGGTATATGAATATAGGATTTACAATCAAAATTGCAATTCTAACTCATGGTTTCTTGTCTCAAAATCTAGACATACACTCATTAATGAAACTACAAAATTGCAATTCTGACTCACGGTTTCTTATCTCAAAATCTAGACATACACTCATTAATGAAACTACAAATTTAATACTGTTTTCTTAAAACGGACACAAGATTGTTATGGTTAATATAAATGAGGACCCACTATATGCATGGCGATTGAATTATCAATTTGTGGTTGATATGAATCATCTCACTTAATATCCTTGACTATTTCACATCACACTCTTTTCATGCCCTTTTTCAGATGAGGAAACTGCAGTTCTAGGAGAATAACATGCCGAAGGACATGTGAGTAATCTGGGATGAAATCCAGGCCTGTGTGTGCTTCAAGCTGCAGCGATTCTGTATTGTCATAGAAATTTTCCATTTGTCTGTTTGTTAACAAATGCAGTCTTAACGTCTTACATGGACACTGCTATCAGACTACCCAGATGGAATCCTGGCTTTACAGTCTGGCAGCTGTGGGACCTGTGGCAAGCTCTTTCTCACTGTGAGTCTCAATTTCCTTATCAGGAATGGAAATAAAAATAATAATACCCATCTCATGCATTGTGAAGATTAAATGTGAAAATGCTGGTAACATTCTCGGAGGGGTGCTAATACACAGTGCTCACCAGCTTTCAGGTCCTGTAGTGGTTATTATAGTTTTTCAGTAAGGAATAGTAAGTACAGAAGAGAACTTTTACAGTGCACATGTTCCTTTATTGCATTGTTTCTCGAACTCATGTGCTTGAAGATTTTGAAGGAAACTGGATTCTGTAGTGTAAGAAACAACAATTTCTCCATTATGTCCTTCTTTACAAATAGACTCATATAAAGCCTGGTGCTTATTTGCATTTTATACACTACCCTAGATTTCAGGAATGGGCTGGTTAGGCTTCCTTAGGCATAGGTATTATGGAGGCTTTTGCTTTGCTTGGTTACACAGAACATGGCATTGTCAATTCATAAAGAAATGAACTGGAGTCAAAAAAGATACATGTTAATCATGAAGACAATAACATGAGCCTGTAGTTATCTACTATGTTTATATATATCCTAAATTGGAGGCCCTTTGTCCTGATGCCTCTCCTTGCACAAAAATGTCCACTAGTTAAAATGTTATCTAAAGTCAGACAGTAAAATTGAAAAGCAGTGACTTAAAATTTCTGTCAGAAGATACTGTTTGTTTGATTTGGGGATGGTTATGCGGATTCTTGACAGCAGCATGAGTGGTTTACTTTAGACAGAGTGTGAGACATTCAGGTGACAGCAACTGTGTGGGTGACAGTGTATGTGGAAGGCAGCGAGATCAGAAAGTCAATTTGATTTGCTTTGCTCTGGCATTGTCTGAGGTGTTAGCATAGATGTTTTAAACTCTGTTGTCAGACCCTACATAGGGAGAGTTCTGTTTCAGTAGAGGGCTCTCTACACTGCTCACTCGCAATATTCCAAGTGGATTTACTATCCAGTTTCCCAAGGAAGATTCCTGCATTGATGCCTCCAAGTATTTGATGAGCACATGTCAGTTTTCAGAACTGTATTAGTAACTGGAAACACACTACTCAATCACAACACTATTGTTCAGCGGCCCTCTATCATTGCAGTGTCCTCTTGCATATAATCTTACTGCTGTTCAGGTTTCAGCCACAATGGCTTTCTCTCAAATGCTTGATCAAAACCCAAGGCTTTTGCCCATGTTGCTCCCTTTTCCTGAAATGTTCTTCACCTGGCCATCTTGAACCTCAGACTTCTTGTTACTTCTTCACTGAAGTGTCAGCTTCCCGGCTTCCTTCTGATTCTCTGTTACTATATCCTCTCCAAGGACTGAATTCTCTTCCTTCTGAACATGCAGTTTCTACTTGAACAAGTTAATGCATGCATAGATGAAGGTCTGTCTCCCCTGCTGAACTGTTGGCTCTCTAAGAGCAAGGCGGTAACTTTGTTCATCACCATGTGACCAAGTGTTCGACATACTTCCTGGCATGAAGTCAGTGCTCTGAAAAATAATTACTGAATGAATGTATGAGTGTAGCAGAGAAGACTGCAAGTCAACAAAAGATTAAAGTTCATTATGGTAACTGTGGTACAGGAGGCTCCAGGGTGGTAGAGGAAGCTGTCTATTAGTCTGAGTGTGGTGGTTAGTGGGAAAACCTCCAGACTTGCTGAGACAAGTTGAGTAAGGAATTCAAACTCGGGCAGTATAGGGAAAGGGTGTTGAGGGCCCATTTTAATCAGAGGGATTCATTCGGGTCAAGATAAGAGTGCAGATTATAGCAGCATTAAATTTAGAGAATGGTGAGAAACTGATGGATTTGAGAATTACGGGATGTGAATGCTGATTGTGTGTGGGTCAGAGGGGATGCTGAAGTAAGAGTCTGGTATGCCTAAATGGTAGTATCATTCTCCAAGGAAGGGACCACAAGAACTGAGCAGGGACCTTGGACCCTTCCTACACAGCCTTCTGATGCTGTATCCTACATCATTTCTAACAGTTCCTCATTTGGGATTCCAGATCTCCTGTTATCATGTCATGGAAGAAATGATTTAACTTCTCTAAGGTATCAGTTTCTTACTCTATAAAATGAGGATAATGACAGTACCTACCTTATAAGGCTGCTGCTGTGAGAATTACATAGAATAATAAATGTAATATATAGGGTCTGGCACATAGTAAGGGCTCAATAACTATAAAGCAGTGCAATTAGCAGTTTTAGCCTAGTACTGTAACTAGGGTACCATATGCTTTGCAAGACCATTGCCAGCTGACAGGGACAGAGTTAACCTCCCTAGTTTGTAGAGATAAGGGAATGAGGGAGACAGCCAGAGAGAGCTCACAGTGAAAGGTGACATCGTCCATGAGACAGGGCTCGGATGAAGCATGTGGTCTGGCTCAGTCCTGGCTGCCTTAGGCGTGCTGCCCAGCAGTCTCTGCCGTTGGATAGAAGGAACCCAGCACACTCTCACAGTAACTTCCCTTGTCACTTAAGCCACCAATGACAGCATTTAGGTTTCCTGCACCCTGAAGAATGTTGAAGAGAACAGGCACCCAGCACAAAGCAGTATTGCTGTGGAGGCACCAAGGTGATCATGGAGGACAGCTCCCAAGCTGGCACATGCAGGCCATTCTAGAGTTGGAGGGATGAGACCTTCTTTGGACTGACTGGCTGGTTGACTGCCCAATCATTTTACCAGACTAAGTAACATTAGCCAACATAGAATTTTACCATTAAAATTTTCAAATGAAGCAATAATGAAAATATCAAATACTACCTGGGATCATAAGTAAAATATGTGAGTTGGGGAAGGTAAGAGTGTTCCACCAATGTCCTGGCTTAACTGGAGAGCTAGTCTTGTGTAGCTGGTGCATGAAATTTCTTTTCTATATTCAACCCACCCATTACGGAGCCCAGGTCCCTCCTCTTATTTCCTGGAGTTCCTAAGTATGCTGAAGTCACCTATGCAGGGTAGAAGGCCAAAGAGGCCTCAGGACACTGGTGGTTATAACCTGTCAGACAGTGTGCACTGTGCTAGCTGCTCTCCGTGGAAGGTCTTCACTGAAAGGCAGCCAAAAGGATTTGGAGAGTGTGCTGAGCTATCACGCATTGTGTTCTCTTGGCTGGTGGTCAGAAAGGTGGGTCGACAGGGGGTGACACATCTTTCTGGTGGTAGTAGCAGACAGCCTTTGCTCCAGTGGACCTCATTTTTCCTACCCACGTGGTCCTTCCTTTCTCCCTGCCTGAAATCACGCATCTGTTTTAGTTTGAGGCAGGAAAAAACGAATTCTTTATTTTATATCTGAGTTTCTGAATGGCTTCTGAACTTAAACACCAAATATTTGGGCCTCTCTTCTGTGGTTATGGGTGATTCATATCTTGTTGTTTGTGGATAGGCCCTCAACAATTCAAAAAGCTTGGGAGCATAAAGAAGTACATCATTAATTTTTAAAAATATTATTCATCTGCATAAATGTCTACACAGGCCTCAAAGGGGACACAAATTTTACCACTTCGTTTAGATGAAGTTATCAGAATCTTGCACACAGAAATGTACCAATATCCTCAGCAGCTTCCAGTGCTGTAGGAGAAGGACAGGGCTATAGATTTTCCTGGAAGTGTGAAATAATTCACAAGGCTTGCTCGTTATTCATATGGACAGCACATTAATAACACAGGACCCTGAAACCTTGCCTTATCTAGGTTGGAGCCTAGCTAGAGGGATGAGGAGCTGACTTCTTAGATTTAGAACAACATTTTTCCCCCTTTCAGAAAAAAAATAAGAATTGATTAAAGTGCTCTCATATCAGACAAGAACAGGTCTTTGAAAACAGGTCTGAGCTCGTTGCAAAGAAATGAAAACCAATGACTTTGGAGTTACTTTAGGGAAATTTTCTTGATGAATTTGGAATTCTGTTTAACCAAATACATTTCAGACAGAAAAATCAGAAAGATTTGAAGTGTGCTATACCATGATCACACACCCACACACACCATACACACAGCGTTTGTGCAGAGAATTTTGTACCTTCCAAGTGGCTACATAAATGGGCTTTACAGTGGGACTTACTATATTTAGATCCAAGTATATGCGCTAAATATACTTTCACATATAGTTTTCCTACTGAAACGTCATAAAATTCCTTAGGAGGTATCTTAGATGATATCCAGATTCATGAACCTAATTATGTAGAAGAAATGCAGGGAATTTTATGTATCAGAAATATTGCTAAATAAAGTAACTGCAAGCAGTTATAATGCATGTAATTTATATCATGTTCCCCAAACATCCAGTCTCATTACAAAATTTCCTATTTATCTTCTATCCCATTTGGTGAACCAAATAAAGAAAAGTGGCTAACTAATTGAGTTTGTAAGTTGTTTATCACTGAATATGATTTATGTGCAATTTTTCTCTCCTCCCTCCTTAATACTTGGTATTACCAAACTTTTCATCTCTGCCTGTTTGATCGATGAAACATTCCACTCCAGCGTCTAATTCATAGCTCTTCGATTGAGTGGTGTTTGGCATTTTCCCATGTTCATCAGCTATTCTTTCACTGAAAGAGTGAATTACTAAAGATATTTCCTTGCACTGAAAATAGTTTCAGAAGACTTTTTATAATATGACACCATTTTGATTTATCAGGCTTTATGTATACGTATCCAAAGCCTGCATGTGCATAGATATTTTCTATAAGGATGCACAGAAATCTGGTAACAGTGGCTCCTTCTGCAACTAAGATGTGAGAATAATGGTAGGTAAGGGCAGAGAAGGAGGATTACTATTTTTATTATTTTTATCCTTTCTTTGCTGTTTTTGTATACATACATTTCCATTTATACCAGGATATGTATATTACTTCTATATCAAAGAGCAAATTTTTTTCCAAAAAGTAACTTGTTTATTAGGTTGAGAATAGTAGGGAAATGACTCTGTGAGACAGGAGCAATATATTCCACTGTCTTCAGGGATCACGCAGGTAAGATCAATGTGCCAGAGTCAGGTGTATAACAGGGAGTAGTGAGGCCTGTAGTAAACTGGAGTGTCAGGTGTGTAACAGGGAGTAGTGAGGCCTGTAGTAAACTGGAGTGTCAGGTGTGTAACAGGGAGTAGTGAGGCCTGTAGTAAACTGGAGTGTCAGGTGTGTAACAGGGAGTAATGAGGCCTGTGGTAAACTGGAGTGTCAGGTGTGTAACAGAGAGTAATGAGGCCTGTGGTAAACTGGAGTGTCAGGTGTGTAACAGGGAGTAGTGAGGCCTGTGGTAAACTGGAGTGTCAGGTGTGTAACAGGGAGTAGTGAGGCCTATGGTAAACTGGAGTGTCCATCCAAAGGCACACAAAGTAAATTTTTCCATTATGCTGCCAATATAAGTAATGGACCTGAGAACAGTTTCCACCAGTTGGCTGTCAGTTGGTAACTGATGTTTCAAACTTAAAAAAAAGAAAACTAAGCTGCATACACTTATGCAATGTTTGGGAATATCTGAAGACTGAATTTCCATTCTCTTATGAGAAGAGCAAATATAGAGACAGAACTTTTACTAGACAGCATAAAAATCTTTGTCAGTTCTTGCACATCATTCTTCTTATTCTTCTTACTAATGCACACTTGAATCCCTCACATACCCGGGCAAGATTAGTTGCCATGTAGGGGAGTGAAAGAAAGTTTACATATAATTCAGAAATTTTTTCTGACAATGGCCAAATTTTACTAATGATGCTATGGAAGACACTTTTCTAATAACAAAGGACTTTCCTTTCAGAAATGCTTCCTGATGAAGTCAATTGAGTTCAGCATTCCATTTATTAAACAACCTAGAGTCTGCCTTGAAAAAACAAGCCAAGTTTCAGACAGAGACAGTAATAAAGGGACCACAGACTGCTGCTATGAGGTGTGTGTAGTCCCTGATCCTCCACAGCAATTCATTACCTTGGTATTTCATTGTGTACAGATGACAAATAACAAATGGTGGAACCAAAATAGGTCCTCTTTCCTATCCTCTAAAATGTTTCATGTTCGTGAATAAAAATAAGGGTTTAAGCATTTTCATACTATGTTTTCTCTGGAAGGTCTCAAGATGATTTCCAAACTGCAGCTGAGACTTTATGACAGAGGTATTATAAATCCCATTCACACCAGGATTGGTTGTGCCACGTTTAGTCAGCTGGTCTTAGGAAAAACACTGAGCTATTGGCATAGGAATTACCAGTTGTAATTGCAAGATGTAAGAAGCACTCCTGGAAACAAAAACATAGTCTATATAGTCTATGCCAGTGTGCATTTCATGAAACACTGGGTCTGCAGGATGCAAATAAGTGTTACATAAGAGAAAGGTTCTACAGTCAAAGATACTTGGGAAATACTTTGTTAAAGTTCAACAAGTTTCTCGTCTGCAGAACTTCGCACAGCTTCTAAAATGCTATCATGCTTTTGAAGGTTAAAAAGGGGCTGTTATATGCAGCATTTCTCATAAATATCTGACATTTTTCTACAGAAAACTGTTGCTGAATTTCAAATTTACTTCCATTCTCAGACTTTTCTCTCCACCATTGCTGTCTCTAGGGAATATGATGGTTTATAGCCAAGAAAATTTTATTGTGTATTTTCTAAAGAAGCAATCTCCAGAAGCAATTTTCATAGATATTCTGGTCCTCAAATCTCACATAATGCAAATAAAAAAAATTAAACTCTAAATCTACTAAATTAATTTTATTTTGTTAAAAGTAGTAACAAACTGTGAGGTTGAATACAAGCAGTTATTTGGAAACATGAATTAAGCCATTTTATGGACAGATATTTTAATATTCTTTCTAAGTGTCTATTGTCTTATTTATCTCTTTCATTAGTCTTTCTGTCTGATTTCTCCTTCCCATGTCACTCTTTGTGTATCTCACTGTCTGTCTCCTTCCCTGTAAGTCTATCTTTCCGGATCTGAATCTTTGTGTATCTTTCTTCTTTGCTCTTATCTTAGAAGCTAAGTATGATGAGCTGGAAGGTTTTGTGGGTTTTTTTTCTTCACATAAATGGCCAGGAGAATGATGACTTTTTCATTACACTAACTGTACAATAATAGTTAAAATAAAAAAAATCTGAGGTTTCCATAGCTGTGAATGCTAGAAAGTTCTGTGATGTAAACTAGTCTCTTGCTCTTCCCACTGGCTGACAATCCAGTATAAGACACCAAAAATACCGGGTAAATGTGGCTGGTAGCCATTGAAATGGTCATGATTTACAATGATTGTAAGAAAAGTCCTATGAGTTTATCATGGAAACTTTTTCTTAACTAGACTGATGTTAAAATCCCCAGTGAACTGAAAGACCTTCTCTACAGACAGTAGTTGTGAAGACATTTTTCACCTATTTGTCTTAAGTTAGATAGAGGCATACATTTCAACAGAATAAAATCCCAAATAGAGAAACCTGCATGAAAAATTTCCCATAAAACAGTCACTTTATCCTCGCATGCCTTAAACATTGAAGCTTGAATTATTTTGTAAAATTGAAACCATTGTTTATAAAAATGCTTTTAATTACTCAATGGCAATGACCTTCAGAAGGTAGATCAATCATTCGTCTCTATGACCTAGAAAGGGAAGGAGCAGGTATTGCCCAAGGTACTGAATGTTTCGATAAGAATCCACATGGCTGGACTTTCCTCCTCTTTTCCCCCAGATATTCTGGCACTTTGCAAGAAAGGCTTTGGAATATAACATGAGTTTATGTTAGATCCTGGTTTGCCTACGTTTGATAAGTGGGGCCCTGGAGTCATAAAGCCCAGGCTGAACTTCTGGCCTGCAGCTACTGGCTACATGATTTTGAATAAGTCACCAGCTGTCTGCGCCTCAGTTTTCTGATGGGTAAAGCAGAAATAATAGAAGGATATACCTTATGGGGCTGCAGTTACAATTAAATGAATGTACATACTGAAGGACTTGGACGAGTGGTACATGGAGAACCTTCAAGAAAAGGTTAGCCATTATTTTGATTATTTCATCACTACTGTTATTAATTATATTCCATTATTTTTAAAACTTTGAGACGGTTACTCTTTTTATGTCATTCTAGATCAGCTATATAATAGAGTGCAACTTCACAAGCCCACTAGAAATTTACTTTTGTTTTACATCATCTGCTTGGGAAATTTTTTCCCTTAAATACTTATGTTTTGAGTCATCATGTTCTTGTATACGAGCCTTAATTTTATTTTAAATTTAGTCCCTAGAAAGTAACTGGAGAGTATAGAAGGGTCATATATTATATTTTTAGTTGGTCTCAACCAAAGATATTAACTAAGGTGACCCAAACCCATTTTGGGTTATAGAATAATTAATAAAACACAACAGGGTATAATTTAGAATGTTACAACTTAACATTCCTTCAGAATAGTGCTAGGCCCAAGTGCAAGGGTATGATGATTTATAAAATCTTTATAAATGACTATCTCAAAATTTAAGTTGTTAAGTAAGCAATTTGGTATTTTCATTTATTAAATAATAGAATATAATTTTTAAATTAAAATTCCACTCTTAAAACATTCTCTAAATATCATATATTATACTTTTGAAGCAGTTGCTAAGATTGTAGTGCAAATTTATGTCCTGTTGCAGATAATCTGGTCTCAGATTTTGAATCTTAAGACAATCCAAAATATTCTTATTTTAAAATCATAGCTGTTCCTCTGTTTTGAAAACACTGTAGAAGACAACTGACCTGCAGTTTCAGGGGAAAGCAAATAACAGCAATTGGAACATGTACCATGGGAAATGGACTATGTACGACAGAATATGTTTAGGACAAATATGGTGTATGGATTGTCAAATGCTGTTAGAGAGAAGCTGACTTCTATCCATTCCTAGGCTGAGAAAGGGGAATGCATGAAACATTATGAATGTGCCAAAGTAAAGGGGATAGTTACACAAACAGTAGTGTATCCACTTCTGAAATCCTATGTAGCAACTAACAATAATGTTTTTCAAGAGTATGAATTAAATTGGGAAATGTTCATCATATCTTAAGTGAAACAATCTGTGAATAAAATAGTGCTATAATGTTTTAGTTCAATAAAATACCCACTATGTGAGTTTCTCTTTAAGGATGGGTTAAATCTGGAAGGGCAAATATATACATGTCATCTGACAAAGCAATGATAATTTCTGAGCAATAATATCATGGGTGATTTTAATGTAAGATGTATTGCTGTAGTTTATAAAATTCCTATAATGAATGTGGATCCCTGTAAATGATTTACCAGCATTGTGATATCCAGCATAATCAGTTAGAAGTAGATCTAAGGAACAACTGTGGCTAAAATACCAGTGTATTAAATTAATATGAATCAAAACTTCAAAAAACAGTTATCTCTTTCTAAGCATTACCCACACTTATTAATAAGATAGGAACTATCATTTAGTGAACCAGACATTATGCAAAGCACATTGTACACATAATTTCCTTAATCCTCATTGCAACCTTATGAAGTAGAAACAATTATTACGCCCATTTTACAGATGAGGAAACAGAAAGCAAATGTGACTCACCTCAGGTCATCCTATTAGTAACTGGCACAGCTGAGATTTCACTCACATCTGTCTAATTTACCAGTTAATAATCTTAATACCTGTACTGGAATTATTAAGTTATATATATACTTCATATTTAATTTGTATGTATAGAACTAAGCCAAAAACAAATTTTGATTACAGCTACACATAGACTTTTCTAACACATGCCAATGGATAAAGGATTTTGGAGAAGTGGAAGGCTATGGCGATTATACACAGCTTCAGACTACAATCCTCTACACTCTATTGACTTTTGCTTGAAAGGTAGGGACTCATAGCCCTTGTGCCTAAACCTACTACATTAAAGGGTTCAGAGTTTCCATAGTCAAACAAACTTGTCTTGAGACAAGAAGTATTACTATAATGTGGCTTAACTCCCACAGAATCTTAGGGCCACATGCCACGGCCCTCTCTGCCAGCATAGACAGGCGTTGTTCTTTGTGTCTTGCGTCCAAATCCTGAAGGCAGTTCTATTTATAGATTATTAGAGATAAAAATGAACTGTAAACAAAATGGAGATTTATAGTTAACACACCCAATGCTTTCTTTGGCAGAACACATGGGAAACCACCATGGTTTTATAAGTTTATTGGCTTCTAGGGCCAAGAGTTTCCTCGTGTAAGAGGGTAAAATGGCTTTTCTAGTCCAGCTGTCTGCCTTACCTGTAGGTGCCTCACTGTGTTGACTGAGACCTGGAACAGGTAAATAACCATAATGCAAGTTTCTTAACCTCAGGTTCCTTGACACCTGGGGCTGGATAATGCTTCATTGTGGAGGCTCTCCTGTGTATTATAGGAGGTTTAGCAGGGATCCCTGGCTTCTATCCACCAGACACTCATAGCATTCCCCTAGTTGTAACAAACTAGGCACCAAAAATGTCTCCAGATATTGCCAAGGGGGCCACTGATTGAAAACTACTGACCAGAGTGCATTCTCAAACTTGGTTTTTTCACATTCCTCTTTTTTTTTTTTTTAAAGCTTGACCTTCCCATGGTACAGAATGGGCAGCTGTAGATGCCACATGGGTTTGTCCCTCTGGCTATGGCTGATTGGTCAAAGGATGACATGCGACCCAAGCTAGACCAACCATATTTTATCTTTTTGGAGAATGCATTTAAGACACAGGAACTGATTCAAATATATTAGGGCTAGATCAAGATGCTCTAAGAGATCAGAGTTGGCATCATAAAAACAGAAGTCTCACACCAGTCTCTTAAGTTATATGACATAAAAGCTAAAATCCTTGAGGAGGGAGCCAGCCACACAGAGGTAAATGACGGAATAAGAGATCAGACATATGTGCCCCATGAACAAGGAGAACAATTGGGTAACCTGAAGAACTTATGAATGTGACAAGGTTTGGCTTGATTTTCTGAAATTGGGCTCCCTGGATTCCTCTATTTTCTTAAAAAATAACTTCCCCTTTACTTGAGTGTGTTTCTTTTTCTGACCACCTAATGACGGATAATGAAAATTATCACAAGCCAGTCTAGAAGGTGTCCTTCCCCATCTATATCTACAGGTAAAACAGTGGATCCTAAGCCTAGAGGTCCAGACTCCAATTCTTGTTGTGTGATCCTGAGCAAGTGACTCACTTCTCTTGAGTTCTAATTTTCTTACTGAAGAATTTTAAGATTAACTCACATTTAACCCTAAAATTATAAAAGATAAAGATAGGGAGATATATTTTTGGTCCCACTGAACCTTAGAATCACTACTTGACAGAGCATATAAAATTGTTTTAAAGATGGTTGTCAAGACTTGGTGTTATAGCCTTTACTCTGGGCTCAAAAGTCAGTGGAGCTGTGACTTATAAGTCACAGAACCAATGGAACATTACACAACCCTTCTAAACCTCAGTTTCTTCATGTTTAAAATAAGAGGGGAAGTACATCTGCCCCAATAACCTCTGTCTTCAAGTCTTCAAACACTTATACTCCACTACCACACTAATAGGGCTGACTCTCTAAATAGGATGTTGTGGAAACAAGTAAGTATAACTTTGGAAGCTACATCATAAAAGAAAGGTCACTGTGGCTTCTGCATTGTTCTCTCATATCACTCACTCTGGGAGAAGCCAGCTGCCATGTTGTGAGGACACCATGCTCCTACAGAGAGGTCCATGTGGCGACAACTGAGGCCACCTGCCAACAGCCATGTGAGGGAACCATCTTCAAACTGTCCTTCAGCACCTTTAGTCCTCAGACCTTGATATGAGAGACCCTGAGCCAGAACAACCTGGTCAAGTTGAATTCCTGATCCCACAGAAACTAAAAGATGCTGTTTTCTGTTTAAAGCTGCTAAATTTTGGGGGTAATTTGATACACAGCAGTCAGTAACTATTATAGGAGTGTTAGGAATAAATAAAATAATGCATGAGAAGTTCTTTGCACATGGTGAACACTCAGGGACTTCTATATGTTCATGAATGTGTGTGAAGAACCCAGAGCAGTGTCTGGCATATAGTAAATAAGTATGTGTCGAATGGATGTTAGGTATTGATATCTTTACTGCCATTATCACCATCATCATTATTACAACCTCAATCCAAAATCACTTCCAAAATGAGCCGGACTCTCAAATTTCTCTCCTTAAAAAAATTCCTTTACCTTATTCTTCTCTAAAAATGTTAAATAGAGGTATCTGAAAATCCCGAGGCTAGAGAGGTAAAAATTCAAACCATGTTGAGGGCTGGCACTTGTATAACATTCCAGCACTTCATATATACCTTGTTCATTATCCTGAACCATATTTAGATGAAACAAAAAATATATACTGTGCATGGTGAACACTGGGAGAGATATATAAAACCAGCTACTTACCATCAACACAGGAAGGTCGGTTTCTTGTCGTTCCAGCCACTTTCCCGGGTAGACAGGAACACTTGACTGTTTGTGACCGCTCTTCGATGCGATTCTTATTACAGCATCTGTGTGCTGCTATCACCTCACATGTCCCTCCTTCTGGCAGGACAGAAAGAATAGGAACACTGATTAGAAATAATTCAGCAGGCATTTGGGGATATGTGTGGAGGGGTTGGGGAAAGTGAGAAAAATTATAGGAACAGTTTCTGTGAAGTATAATTACTGTGGAATCTCTCCCACTCTCTCTATATAATATACATGCATACATACATCTATAAATATATATATATATATATATATATGCACTTTATACAACATTATACACAAGGTATGTACAAACTTGAAGACAGGTATAATGGCATTGCACCTTAAATGCAACAAAGAGCACCAAGGAACAGCCTTCAAGAGCCAACAATTCTGGGCTGTGCATACTGAGAGGCAGTGGAGCAGTGAACGCCCAGAACTAACAGAAAATGAAGACATTACCTCATTTAAATGCATTATATTTTGGGAGCTCATGCTTGTGTTATCTCTGCATTTAGAATTCTCTGAGCTCCCACTAATAACAAGCAACTGCCACTCCAGGGATACAGAACCTGCAGTGGCAGAAAACTGTGCCTGCCCCCTGCCACCCCCTGACTAATCTACCCACTCTCAGGGGGGCCAGATGGAAAATCTAGATGGGGAGTCATTTCCCAAATCCAAATGTCATCCCAAAATGATAGAAAGAATTGCTGACGAAAATAGGTAGGTGCTTTAAATGGCACCTCAAATTACAGACCTAGGCATAGGGCTCCACTTAATTGTTACAGGTCAGCCAGCCAGACATTCATCAACATTTATTGGCAACTTAATATATGTCACTCTCCACTAGGTTCTTAACAAGTGCGCTGCTGGATCTATCTGTAGGTTGGTGAACATTTAGGTGGGTCTTTCTGTACCGTGGGACATCAGTTAAGCTAGTCCTCTAGGGATATGAAAGATACTCCAAGTGACCAGAGACCAAGAATCAACTTTCTCAACATCAAGTCTACATTCAGGAAGAATGTTTTTCTTTTGAAAAGAATGGATCCATACCAGTTAGGATTCTTGACATTTAGGATTCAGTTGGCAGAAAGTCAGCAGGCATTTGTTAAGCAACCACTATATACAAGGTACAATGCTGTGAACTATAAGGATATGTGGTGCCAAAGGTGATGAGGGAGTGAAGAAAGAAGGAGGGGAGACTTAAGATACAGCTCCACCCTGTCCTGAGAACTTACAGGTAATGCAGCGGTTCTCAAGGTGGGGTGGGGCAAGTGGGAGGAGAGTGTGCTATGGGTCCTCCTTGCCAATTATGTTCGGCAAAGTCTGGAGACAACTTTTAACCATCATGACTGCTGGAGGGTGTGTGCTACTGGTATCGAGTGGGTAGATGGTAGGGATAGCACTAAACATCCCACAGTGCCCACAACAAAGAATTCCTGGCCCTAATGTCAATAGTGACAAGGCTGAGAAACCCTGGCTTATTATGAAGGAAACACTCATGGTTCTCTCTGACTTAAGGCGGACTAATTCTGTCTCCCTCAAACTGAGGGAAGAGGTTGGGCTCTCAAAGAATCCTGTTTGATCTGATTCTCAGCTCTGCACTTAGATCTGAGTGTCTCAGTTTCTTCATCTATAAAATAAAAATAGTAAACTACTGCCTCATAGGGTTGGGTTAGTATAAACCAAGATGGTAGAAGTGAGATGTTTTCTAAGGAGCAGACCTTTTTCTAAGAGAGCAGTTCCTTCTTTTACCACCTACATGTCTTCCTCACACAATTGTAGCCACATGTCTGGGACCCCAGGCCAACGGAAAGCTCAGGCAGGGTCATGCCTGTTGCTTATCTCCTCATGGCCCTGTGGTCAACAAGCAGTGTAGGTGCTCCTGAACTAATGGGTGAATGAGTGAGAGTAAGTGAATTAACTGAAATTAACACCACAATGTAAGTTTGAATTACTGTGGACAAAGGGAGTAGGGAAGACCTATTTGTTTTCCATCAACTAGGAAGGCTTCTTAAATTGTGAGTTGAAAGGTAAGGCATTAATAGGTAATGATGAAGGGGAAGAATTTCACTAAAGTGAGAGCTGGGCATTTTTTAAAAACAAAAACAAACTTTTAATTATAGAACAGTTTTAGAGTTACAGAAAATTTGTGAAAAACAGTACTAAGAATTTCCATATACGTCACAACCTATTATTTCCTATTTTTGTTCCGCTAATATTAACACCTTATAATAGAAAGCTACATTTGTTACAATGAATAAACTGATATGGATACAGTATTATTAACTCAAGTCTAGGCTCTATTCAGATTTCCTTAGCTTTTCACCCAGTGTCTTTTCCTGACCCAGGATCCCTTCCTGGAAACCACATTACATTTAGTTGTCTAATTTCCTTAGCCAACCCTTGGCTGTGATAGTTTCTCAGTTCCTTTTTGATGACCTTGACAGTTTTGAACAGTGTCGATCAGGTATTTTGTGAACTGTCCCTCAAATAGGATTTATCTGACGCTTTTCTCATGATTAGATGGAGGTTATGTGCTTTTGGGCACTTAATAAATATTCAATAAATGGTTAACTCCCATATTACTATAGTTATTTTTTAGTTTTTCCACTATGTCATTTTGGCTGTTCTGAGTCCACATACTCACTAGAAAATGGGAATAACAATATTTCTATTTGTAAAGTGGGGACAATTACCTTTTACAGTTTCTGGGAGGTTTATAATTAATGTAGTTCAAGAGCCAAGTACAGTGTACGTGACATTCTCGTCACATCTTATCAAGTAACATACTGCCAACATGACTTATCACTGTTGATACTGACCTTGACCACTTGGCTGAGGCAGTGCTTTTCAGATCTCTCCACTGTCAAGTTACTCTCCTCCCACCTTTCTGTACTGTCATCTTTGGAAGGAAGCCACTACTGCAGCCCACACTTAGGGGGAGATACGCTCCATCTCCTCGAGGTTGCAGTACCTACTGAAATGCCTGGGAATTCCTCTGCATGGCAGCTTTGTCTCTTCTCTCTCAGTTATTTACTTATCCAATCATTTGTGTCAATATGGATTCAAGGATATTTATTTTATACTTCTGGCTATAATCCAATACTGTGTTATTTATTTTCTTGCTCAAAATGATCCAGCTTTGGCCCCTGGAAGCTCCTTCAGTTGGTTTCTGTACATCACCACACATTTACTTTGAGTACTTGCTTACTTTCTGGCCCTGTAAGATTATCCAGGCTTATCTTGTGTATTTCCCACCACAGTCCAAGAATCAGCCATTTCCCTAAGGAGCTGGTCAGGTCATTTTTAAAAGTACCTTAAAGTAGATAGAACTGATGACCTGAAAATAGGATTAAACTGGTGAGGTTCCCTCTCCAGGAAAAAGTCTTGGTATGATTCCATGTTGCAATGAGGCACAAATGGGATTTTGAGGCCAAGGACTGAAGTGATCTGGATATTGCTCTAGCGGGACCACCCTCACCACTATGCAGGAGGGAATGGAGAAGCGTAAGGGGGAAAGCCTAAGATAAAAGGCCAGTGCAAAAATCTGAGCAGGAAATAAAGGGCTTGAACTTGGATCATGGGAAGAGTACATAACTCTCATCACATGCCTATCATTGGGATGAGCATTAATGGAACAACAAGACTAATAATACATTATACTCTTTAATCCAGATATCTGCAATCAGGTGGTATTAGCTTCTAATTGCCAGCAAAAGTAACTTCAGTCAAGCCAGTAATAGCTGGGTACCACCAATTTCAAAGTTACCACTTGGCTTTAATACAAGACTAGAGCAACATTTGTGACTGAAATTGCACAAGGCATATGAAGCATCCTGGGATGTATCTTGAGTCTCATCCGATTTACAGTTAAGCCAGTAAACACAGTGACAGACATGCCAGATCGTCTGAGTTACTGCACTGAGTTAAATAATTTGGACAACGAGGTGGCCACTGGAGGCCCAAAGCCAGTCCCTGCTAGCACTGTGGTAGGTGAGCCAACAGAACAGTTCTGTGTCAGTCAGCTCAGCGCTCCTGACATTTAGTGGATGCCAGTTTGGGTGCTGGACACTGTACTTGGCTCTTGAACTACATTAATTATAAACCTCCCAGAAACTGTAAAAGGTAATTGTCCCCACTTTACAGATAGAAATATTGTTATT
The DNA here is from genome assembly GCA_032199065.1 of Smutsia gigantea. Taxonomy (NCBI): domain Eukaryota; kingdom Metazoa; phylum Chordata; class Mammalia; order Pholidota; family Manidae; genus Smutsia; species Smutsia gigantea. The sequence continues at coordinate 160,286 of JAVSCE010018233.1, read as the reverse complement.
CCCATTTTCTAGTGAGTATATGGACTCAGAACAGCCAAAATGACATAGTGGAAAAACTAAAAAACAACTATAGTAATATGGGAGTTAACCATTTATTGAATATTTATTAAGTGCCTGACACCATGACAGATACATTATAACCTTCATTTTATGTTCACAAAAGCCCAGTCAGGGTCTAATTACTCCCGCTTTATAGAGGAGGCAAGTGAAATCAAGAGCAGATTAAAAATTTGCCCATGTTTCACCCAGCAAGTCCATGGTGGCACCTGCACCAGAACCCAGATTCTGTAGCACCATGTACACCACTCTTTCCCTACTCCTGCCCTGGCACACGTGCTGCCGTTTATCTGCAAAGGGGAGGAGGGCTTGGTGCCTGGGGATGACAAGTTCTCCATTTTCATTAAAACCTTGTATATAAAGTCAATGGCCCCAGACCTCATTTTCCTCGGGCTCATGGATGACAGATTTGCACACTGGAAACCAGAGAGGTGTCGCTCTAAATAACAAGCTCATCTGGTCTTGACAAGTCGAGCTATGGCTTCACTTCACACCTGCTGCTCAGGTATGCCGACGTGGAGCCCAGAAGCAGGTCTCTGAGGCCCACAGGACCCTGACATTTAGAAAGTCTGAATGGCCCTGTCATACGCAAATATCCTGATTCCCAAGGTCTATATTTGTGAGTGGCCTAGCTGTCGTCAATCAGAGCAATTTAATCTTTCCTTCTATCTTGACCATGAAACCCTCACCCACTGACTTGTGCTGACAAAATAAAAATATTAGATCTGTGACAGGAAAAGGCTCCCTTACATCTGCAGTCTTCGTTCAGAAGTCTTCAGGTTATGCTTTGTAGGGCTCTAAGGGTTATTTGAGGGGGGCTCAGTTGCTTCCACTGGAGAAAAGGAGAATGCGACTTATTATTTTTACCACCGAGTGTAATCATCTATTCTCCAAAGGAATCCATCTACAAAGGCAAAAGTGAGAACATGTCTACTCAGCTGATGACCAGCACTTGAAGGCTAATAGCAAATGAAGAGCATTTGTTGGATGGATGGATGGGTGGGTGGATGACTGAACAAATGAAAAATTAATTACAAACCTGTCATGGGCTTTCACACAATCTCATTATGTGGAATATAGTGTTTCTGGAGAAGCTTGGATGTCTTCCAGAGAGTCGTGTAGAGTAAACTTGAAAGGTATACTCCCCTCCAAATTTCTGTGTGTGTGGTTTATTAACAAAATTTTTTTTTTACTTCTTAGCTATAACAGGAGTCCCCATTTACTCCGGTCCACCCAAGACACAGTGAGAAGCTGATTACATATTGTGAAAAAATTAACTTCTGAACTTCTATTATAATGACAGGGAAAGAATTTTTTAAGGCCCTATGGAACTAACTGTAAAGTCTTATTTGCCTATTGTCCTCATTAGCCAGTTATGTGAAAAGGGGGCCTGGAAACCAAAGCATTTCCCAGCTTTGTCCCAAGTGAAAGGAAAAAGTTAGGTTTGCCATTACCCTTTCTGGGAACTAGAAAACTGTCCCTTTAAATCTATTTTATCTGCATTTTAAGGATTACCTCGTGAACTGTCCTTTCAAACCTCACTGCCAAGGTTATGGCAAAATCATGATAATATTTGTCATGTAAATGCCTTTCAGACTTTTCTTTGGCGCCAATGCCAATCCATTCCTAAATTTTATCTCAGTCCAAGTGAAAATGATTTCTAGATGATCTATGGCCTCTCAAAGCAAAGTCATTTAAGTGCTCAGAAAATTGAGCTTCCCTTTTTTTGCTTATAAGATTATTTGGAAAATGGCTTCTTTTCTGGAATTCACCCAGCATCTGTAGATCCAGCAAATAAGGCAGGTGAGGTAACCTACTATCTAATGGCAGAGAATGTGACATAAAGAACAAGCCAGTATGGACAGCATCTGTACTACTCAGATTTTCCAGATTATTGTTCATATCATCACCTTTGTGTAGAGAAAACTCATCTAAAATAAAATATAAGAAATTGGCCTCATACCCTAAATCTAGTCTTATTAGGGGTCCCATTATTCTTTCAGATTTGAAGGTAAGCACAGTATTTATCTGGCTAATGCAGGCCCATCTAAAAAAGTTAGATGTGTTCAATGGACATCTGTTTCCCAGTTCTCCCTGCACCACAGGTTTTCTAAGTGGCGGCCATGCTTCTCACTCTGTTCATATTCACCCAGGAGGCAACGGGATGTCCCTGCAGGGGAGCTCCGTGGGGCAGGTCTCCACCTGTCCTTCTGCTCTCTTTGGGTTTGTTAGAGCTCTGATTATACTATCAAAAGCTAATTTTAACAGGAAGAGAAAGTTTCTAATATCCAAAAAGGGATGAAGAGACAGCATTTCAAGATTATTTCTGGCAGCAGCAACTCTCTCTGAGCTAGAGAAGTTAAAAAAAATGCCAAGTCTAATATGCTCCTATCAATGATCCCTCCTGCCCAGCTCAATGCATCACTGTCTTGGCCAGCACAAGCAAGGACACACACAAAGAAGATGAATTGCTAAGGATAATATTTCCTTTAAGAAGAGTCCCTACCGATGACAATTATATGTTGTGATAGAAAGAGAAAATAAGGTTAGAAATAACTGGCAAGCAGATGGCTGAAGACTTGAAGGTTGGCTTCATAAAGCAGGGTTTGCTTCCAGAATGGTCATCTAGTAGAAATAGCTCATACCAAACAACTGGGTGGCTCTGGGCTACAAACTGGGTCAACCATTTAAAAATGGGCACTTGTTGGAAATTGCTAATGTCTAATCCTCTTCATCTGCCAGGGAATTTGACTGTCAGTAGACTATTTTGGTGTTGACGGCTTCATGTCAATGACTAAGCATAGCCAAGCAATTCAAAATGATCAGAACACCAAGTTTTCTGGGAAAGGAAGTGCTAAGAGAGAATGAATGTAGTGTTGAAAATGGAGAATTATCTTCAATGTAAAAAGAAAAGGAACATAAATCTCAACTCTGTACATTATTTTTAAGCCCCTGTACTCATCATTTGGGCCTTGTTTAGGTGGTATCCCTGAATCATATTGTAAGTCAGAGTCCTCTATTATGTGCTCCTAAAAGTCCACATAATTCTCCCACAATAATATTCACAAAGCGTTATTTTGATCTTTTTAAAATAATGTGTTGCTTTTCTTGTAAAGGGTAAGGACAGACATTTTTCTGTTTCATCACTCTATCCCTCATATGGGGCTTAGAATCTGGCCCCTGTTTGGTCTTTGAATATTTATTGAATGAACCTCTTCCCCAAAGACAGATTGCAACCCCACTGCATGCTCTCTTAGCAAACCAAACTCTTCTCTAACATGTCTCCTAATTGGAGTGATCAGTTCAATGCCTATTTTCCCTGTTGGGCTGGACACACCATGATGTCAAAAACCTCATCTCATTCACTTCTTTATGCCTAGTGCCTAGAATAATGGTACTTATTCCCACATTTGCTAAATCCTTGATTGATGGAAGAAAGGGAAGAAGCAGAGGAAGAAAGAAGGAAGGGAAGGAGAGAGGAGGGAAGAAAGAGGAAGAAAAGAGAAAATAAGAGAAGGGAAAATAAGAGAAGAATGATTAAATATAAAGTATCCTCTTTAGGAAACTTCTATTCAAATATCAATTATATGGTCTTTTCAGAAAATAAACTTAAATGATAAATGTAGCTTTTGCAAAGAAGTGACCTTCTAATACACCTTCTAGAAAAATCAACTTGGAACTTTGATTTGGGGTAGAGACAAAATGTGCAAAGAAGAAGCTTTTTATTCTAAGTGACATGACTGGAAAATGAAATAGCAATTAAGAGTAACCATAAGAAAACTTCAGTCCTCATTAATAGTTAAGCCAGGATATACCTGCTTATAGTCAAGGGGAACTTTTGGAGGAAATGAAAAAAACATGATCAAGGAATGTCAAGACTGATATACTTATTTGGATCCTTGCATTTTCACTTTATTGAAATGGTTCCTTTCTTTAAAAGCTGTTATGTGTAAGAGGAAGCACAGATTTTTGGAGAAATCACTTTCATAGGAATTCTTGATCAAGGCCTTATAAATAGCTGTCTTGGAATCTATTGTAGCGGATGTCAGAAATGCATATTTAAGACTGTGTTAAAAATGTTTTATTGACCCAATGGACTGGAAGGAAGCTGCAAGGGTCTTTGTGCGTAAATCATCGACAAGAGAGACACTAATGGATCTTTAAGCATGTTTTGGTTGAGGAAGGCAAAATGGCTGCTTGATTTGTTTATGCTTGAGATTAAACAAACCACCATCTCCTCCCTCCTAGGGCCCTTGGTATATAGAGGACAGACAAATGTGGGGAAAAGGAACAAATTCTGGGCCAGATAGCCATGTTTGAGGCAGTACAGCATAATGAGTAAGATCACAGAGTCTAGAGCTAGGCTGCCAAGATTCAAGTCTTAGATCTACCATTTCCTATTATTTTCCATTCTATGTCTTGGGCTTCTCCTCTGTAAAAGGTGGATAATAATAACAGTAACTTCATAGAATTTTTTTTAGAACTAAGTGTGTCTGAGAATTAAACAAATACAGGCAAGTGATTATAATAATATCTGGCTCAGGACAGGCTCTAAAAGATATGTTGTTTGTAATACCTTCAGAATCATTATTGACTAGACCAGGATTATTCAGGAGAATAGTTCAACTCTTCTCATTTTTTTCCCTCTTTTCACTAATGTGGACCATTCCTTACACCCATCTCCCTGTTCCCAACCTAGACTGGAAAAGTACATTTAGACCCCACTATCCCCCTAAAATAAGATTATAAAAGTGCTATAATACCACAGTAAACTAAACACACATCCCATAGATTTCTCCTTTTTTATTTGTTTTAAAGAAAAAGATGGCTTATACATTGGATATGTTGAAACTCTACTATGGAAATAATTATTAATCACTGCTCTAACAACATAGAAATAAGTTTTACCAAAAGATGTATCAATCAGCTTAAATGAAGAACATTCTTGATTCTTTACTGATCTTTAAATACCACGGAACTTCTTTTTTCCAGCAAGGATGGCTTAGATAGCATTAGGAGGGGAATGCAAGTCACGGCTTGGGGATTAGACTGCCTTTGTGCGATTCTTAGATCTGCCTGGCAATTTTTGTTATAGCAGTATGGAGAGCATGGCATCTCCATTTGTCTATTTTCTGCCCCTAAATTTGCTTGCCTGATCTGGACTTGCCTTCAATCATTGCAAATTAATGCAGTCATAGAAAGGACTTTTTGCCCAGTAGAAAAAGCCACTCAAAGGCTGGGTGGCCGCTGAAGTGGAAGCATCTACCTCAAAGGGAGCATTCACCCTGGATGTTGATGTCAGTTTCTGGAAAGTGAATTACAGCATCAGTGTGCTTCAGCTTCTCCAGGCTATGATGTCAGATAAGTTGTATTCTACGGTTGTCATTAGGGCAAGAGTTACAATGAAATAAGGCTTTCACCATCTGTTACATGGGGAACATAATATTAAAGAATCATAATACTACTCCCATAATCAGGCTGCCCTGAGGATGCAAGGGTGAACTCAGGCAGAGTACTTAGAGCAGTGCTGAAGTATAAGAATAATGCAACTATGTCCAGCTGTGGCAGCCAACAGGCCTGCTAAATGTCTCTGGCTCTCCTCCTCCTAGGCTTACAGTAGCTCCTTGTGCCCTTGTGGAAGTGTGGCCAAGTGACTATTTCTGTGAATGGAAGTGACCTATTGCTTCCAAGCTGTGCTTGTCATTCCCTCTGCAAGACCCTTAGGGCTCTCTTCTTGCTGGTGTGACAACCAGAAATATTTCAGATCAGGAGTCAACAAACTTTTTCTAGAAAGGTCTAGACAGTTGGCTTTGTAAACCATGTAGTCTGTGACGCAACTATCAAACTATAGTTATCATGAAAGCAGCCATAAACAATACATAAACAAATGAGTGTGGCTGTATATTAATAAAATTTTATTTATGAAAACGGAAACGAATTTCATGTCATTTTTAGTGTGTTACAAAATACTCCCCTTTTGATTTTTTTATAGACATTAAAAACATAAAGACCATTCTTGGCCAATGGTGATAATTTGTGGACTCTTATCTTAGATGGTGGCTGCTCCAGTGGTTCTAGTCCCCGAGTAGCTCCTACAAACACAGCCCCACTGTTGAACCACAATGGGCATGTTCCATGATCAAGAGAAAACCTTTGTTTTAAGCCAATGAGATTTTGGGGTGGTTTTTGTTGAAGCTTAAGACAGACTAATCTGACTAATATATTATTCTTTAAGATGGTGAAAGTACAATAAGTGTGTTACTCCCTTTGGACTGTGTAAATAACTTCTATAAATATGTTTAATTATAACTAGGGTGGAACTACCTCCCAGGCTTTCACCCATGAAATACAGTCTTTCAAGTCTGTGCCTTCCATGAAGAACTAGCATGAGATATAGCTGCTTAGCTTCCTTCTCTGAGCATATACCTCATCCAATCCAAGATCTGGCTCCTGTCATCTTGATATTTTATTGGTTTAGCTGAGAGGTAATAACAAAAGTATGTATTTATTTATATCATGAGATTGTGCCTCACATTCACAGCCAGGGAGATCAGAAAACTCACACTTAGGGGAAAAGAAGGCAAACAGAAACAGATTTGTGTTACACATTGTAGAAGTCATTAACTATGACTCAGGTAGAAAAACTTATTACTTCTCTTTCTGACAGTGATGACAGTTTAATGGTATTTGACTACTGACTTACATACAGTGTCCAGAGGCATTGAAAGGGACTGTTTATCAAGATGATAAACAAGGTTTCATTTCCTCTCTGGCTGCATGGATGTGATCAGAAGTCTAAGGCCATCTAAAATCAGTAAGTCTGACCACCAGGCAGACATTAAGCTACTGGGACCATCTGTGCTAGAAATGAGTTTCACTTAATAGACCTTCTCTGAGCGGGTCAGCAGTAGGGAAGGAGTGCTTGCATGAGGGCAGGAGCCCTGGGGCATTCAGTGTGGACCTGGGGGCTGAGGGTAGGGTGTTAGTCCTACTAGAAACCCTGTTTTTTGGGAATCTCATACTTACTCATTTCAAATCACAGAGCTAGTTTTACCTTCTGAGTTGGGTAAGCAGGCTGGATATATTGTCAACATGCTGGGAATGTAGAATGAATTTGTATGGGTAAGAACAATAAGGAACATATATAAAAGAAGTGTTTATTCTTCATACAGCCATACCTCAGAGATATTGTGAGTTTAGTTTCAGACCACCGTCATAAAGCTAATATCAGAATAAAGGGGGACAGATTAATTTTTTGGTTTCCCAATGCATATCTAAGTTATATTTAGGTGATACTGCAGTCTACCAAGTATGCAGTAGCTATGCCTAAAAAAATGCACACAACTTAATTGAAAATACGTTATTGCTAAAACATGCTAACCATCATCTGAGCACTCAGTGAGTGGTAATCACTGATCGCAGACCACCATAACAATATAGTGACAATGAAAAAGCTTGAAGTGCTGTGAAAATTACCAAAATGTGACAGAGACACAAAGTAAACAAATCCTGTTGGAAAAATGTTGCCATTAGACTTGCTGGATGCAGGGTTGTTATGAACCTTCAATTTGTAAAAAATACAGTATCTGTGAAGTGCAATAAAACGAGGACTGACTGTATTGTTGCCATTAATATTGTTAGCAGTGACAGTCCTTAATGCCACTAGTAATTGATACTTGGTTAGGCATGCCCCTGTTCTCTCTGCCTGCCCAGCAAACAGTGCCACTTATAATAACCACTGCTTCTTGATTTCCCTTGGGGAGCTAATGACCGTTTCCCCCATTCCCAGCTTATGGAGATTTGGAGGTACAGTTCTACCCTCAATCCGGGAGAGGGGGCAAAACTCAGGCCTAGCAAAGGGGATCATGCTTTCTCTAGGGCCCAAGTGATTACTGTAAGGGTTAGGACCTGGCCCAAGCCATACACAATAAGATCCAATTGTAAAACATTTATTCTTGGGAAAATATAATTTTTCTGTAGGTGTTTATGATGAAAAGATGTAAATCTGTAGCATGCCACTTTCTTAGTACCATGATAGAAAAGTCTGTAAATGGATAGAGTCAACACAGAGGGAAGCCAAGTGAAGTGCTTCCTCACACCATTGTTAGTGCTTCTTGATGCTACTATGCCTCAAGCTGGAAGCTGCACTTTAAGCCCATACATTTTTTTTTTGAGTTTGAATTAGATTTTTCTGCCACTTAAAATAATCTCGAACTATAGTTATACTAAGGGCATCAAAAAGATTCTCTGCCATTACATTTTCTGCTTTTCTACAAATTTTGTTATATTCAGGACCCCATGTTAGGTGCTAATGCTGAACTAGATAGCACCGTAAGTGCCATCTCCTCTGGGAAGCCTTCCTGACTTCCCTAATTAGGTCACTCATACCTCCTCCTTCCTATTCTTGACTCTCAGACACTTTTGAACTTCAGAACTTTCACAACTGAAATTTTACATGTGTTTGTACTTATTATTATTATTTGCTTCCTCTAATAAGTAAAAAAAAACATTTGAGGCAAGGACCATATCTGTTTTCATTATCGTGTTATCCTGAGTATCCAGCACAAGGCCTAACCCTGCCATTTAGTGGTTTTTATGGAGTTTCATTACATAAGTGTGATTGATTAAATCATTGGCCTCATGGTTAACTCAATGTCTAGCCCTTTCCTTTTCCTTTTCAGAGGGTAAGGCTGAAAGGTCCAATCCTCCAATCATGCCTTGGTCTTTCTGGTAAGCAGCACCCCATCATGAAGTATCTAAGGACCCCTGAGCCACCAGTCTCATTAACATACAAAAATCTTTCTTCCTTTGGCTATACCAAGGGTTCTAGCAGCTGCAACCCAAGAACTAGGGAAAAAGACTAAATATCTTTCTATAATTACCATAGGAATTAAGTTTTAGGGTTCTAACATTGTACCTCATAGAGTTCTTGTGAAGCCTGAATAAAAAAGTGCACATAAAACATTAAGCACAGTGCCTGGAACATAGTAAGTACAAACTGGGTAGTTGTTTTTTGTTACTATTATTGTTACTATAATAATAATCATTATCCAATCCTTTATTATGAAATGACTGGAATTTCTTTATGCTTATATGCATATGGGCCCATGAGTATTGTTGAATATCTTTCAATTTACTAAGAGCAACTGGGAGAGAAAGTTAATTAGATACTGATTTTCCAAGACTTCTGCTGCAGCTGAAGTCCAAACAACTCAACATACTGATTCCTAGCAACTGATAGTTAAACAATCAGTTGAATTGACTCATAGTCAACTGGATGGTTGGGCCTCTGTTGCTAAGAAATCCCAAATTGAAAGCCATGAAATGATTGGCAAAACACTATGGTGAAGTGTGCTGGGCTCTGTCTCTGCCAAACAGAGGTTCAAATCCCAACTCTACTGCTTGTAAGTCATATAAAACATACCTTTCTTAAACTCTGTAAGCTTTGTAAAATAGGATTATAAGAACACCTCCCTCATAAGATAATTGCAAAGCGTAAGTGGAGTAATAAATATGAACTGGTCAGTACAGCCTGACTCAAACTGTAAAACTTCATAATCATCATGACTTTTGATGTTTTAATTATATTGACTGATGTGAATAAACTATTTCAACACTAAAGTGTTGTAAATTAGACCTTAACAGTTTTATGGCCAAACAATATTGATTAAGTGCCATCTGAGCAAAGTAGAAGGTATATGTAGAAATAGATTAATTTAGACTTTAAATTGTTTATACTAAATGAGAGAAATGATCCCAGCTAATGTAAAAGAATGCAATCTTCAAGATATTAAACTATTTTTTAAGTTATGCCATACATAAAGAAAATGAGTGACACTGGACTGAGAAGCCTGTAAAAAATGGCCATTCTTCTTGGTTAGATGTCAATTTTTCAGCAAACATTTTATGAGTGATAAACTGAAAAGCAGAATATGGTTATTAAAACTTTGAGTTCCCTGAAGAAACAGTCATGTAAGTTAATGACTGTCGTGAAATAAAATTAAGGAAAAGCTGGCCAAAAACCACATAAATTTCAACCTAGGGATAAAGTTTTCTTCACAGCAAACTACATTCAGGTTAATTGGGTCAACATGGCAATTGGAGCAATTGAGGAGGCCGAGCTGGCTCATACCAAATTTCCACGGCCGTCATTCACGCATGAAAGGCATTTGGAAAGATTCTGCTTCTCCACATACTTGTGAAGGTACAAGATCTTCATGAGAAGTCTATGGCAGACAGAATGGCTTTCTCCTTTTTTACTCCATACTTTGCCTTAGGCCTTTGTCTCAGCTAGAATGTCCTTTCCTGCCTGCTCAACAAATTTTCACCTTCTAATCCCTCATCCCTAAATCCATTGTGTCTTTTTTTCTTTTTTTAACATGTCTTTTTTGGAAGCTTAGACAATCAGTATAAAATAGCAGTCAAGACAACAGATGCTGATCATTCAGGGAACAGTTTTACTCCCAGTTCTGGGATTAATTTAACTGTGGAATCCTTGATAAATTACCCTAGCCCTCAATTTCCTGATCTGTTCAATGGAGTTAATTTTAAAAACCAGGCAGTGGAATAGACAGAAACCACAGTGATCAAATTACCTTAGGAAATCATTGACTTCCCATTAGACTAGGGAGGTACTTACAGGGTAGGAGGCAGCAAGAATTAAAATTAAGTGGAGATGGGTAGACCCAGGAGGGCCAGCCCTGTCCACTCCAGGGCATTCCTAGAGAGAAGGGTGTGGGGAGCGCCATGTAAATTGTTACACATTTGCTACTGTCTCTAGCTCTCTCCTTCTCAACCATATGTGGCTGAACTGAGTAAATTCAATGTATGCCAAGGGATACTGCTGCTTTTTGAGTTGGAAGATTAGAAAGAGAATCAATTTTACTCTATTATTATTATATTTTAAGTTTTAGCAATAAAATTTTGTGGAGCTTTGTTTTCTCTAGACCATGTTATTTAAGTACCTACAAAATATCTTCAATTTTGCCTTTTGGCCCTCAACGACTAAAAACTATCTCTATCTTGCCCTTAACAGAAAAAGTTTGCCAGTCTCTGTTCTAGCTGAATTCAAACTCTTAATTTTTTGCGTAGCCTTCAGATAACAGGAGTCACAGAGGGAAATTAGCATTTTTACTGCTAAATGAAAGAAAACCTGATCTGTTCCACCCTTCCTTTATCTCAGAGAGTGCCTGAAACCATTAGCACCGTAGATCATAGTGACTGACCTTTCAGGCCTGAGTTTTTTTTAATCCTACAACAACTGAAGATGTAAGTTACTATTACTATCCATTTTGCAAATAGACAAACTGGGACTCGGCAAGACTTAGCCGAGGGCACAGTTAGTAAGATTGGAGATGGAGCTCTACCCCAGGTTTTCCATATACAGCCATGCACAGCAGTGAAATTGTACAAAGTCATCATTCACTTTGGTCTAAAATTTTTAGCATTTCTTTAGTTCAGGGTATATTTGATTATACTGGGAGAGTTTTGGAAGTTACAGAGCATAGTAAGCAAGCCATGCTGGAGTGGAAAGTAAGGTAGAAGTGGATGTACAGAAAGACATGCTGTATTGAAGAGTTTCTAGACACTCAAGTAAAATAATTAAGATTTCATAGGTTTTTATTTTAGCCGGCAGTTCTAAGTACTAAGGCATGTAAGTGATTTTCATGTTTTTTTACACAATCATTCATTCAACAAATATTGTAATGACTACCTACAGTTTGCCATCACTGTGCTAGGCAAGAGGATACAACAATATAAATATATCCTCAAGGTATGTATAGTTCAGTAGGAAAGACAGGCACATAAAAAAATCCAATAGAGAGATATAAATGCTTTTGATAAGGACCTGAAAGGGAATCTAACTTCAATTTGGAGGGTAGGGGAAGGTTTCTAAAAGATGAGCATGATTGTCTCAGCCCACATAGCAAAGGAGAATTGAGAGGTTTCCAGGCCTACTCTTTGAAGAGGTTTTGGGGTAAGCAAAGTGGCAAAGCAATTGGTATGGTTACTAATGACAGTACTGAGGCCAACATGGGGGAAGGTGCCACTAGAGATGAGAATTAAAGATAAACTGGGGTAAAATCCTTAAAGTCCATGTTAAAATGTTCTTCATTTATTCTAAGGACATTGAGTAAAATGACATGATCAAAGCAGTGTTTCAAAAGAACTGTTAAAAATTCTATGAAAACTTGTTATCCTTCTTCTAGGTCTATACCCAAGAAGAGTGAATACATCCATCTAAGACATGTTCAAGGATGTTCACAGCAGCTATACTGATGACAGCCCCACAACAGAAAAGCAGCAGGACCAAACCATGGTATTTACTACACAACAATGTGAGTGAACTGCCCATTGCTAATGCAGCTAGTCAATGAGAGCAGCCAGACATCAAAGAGGCTATAGCATATTAATGAATTTAAATAAAAGCTTTTTTTGTTTTTTTTTTTTAAGATGAGACTCATGTCTGGTGTTAGAAATTAGGAAAGTAGTTACCTGGGAAAAGGAGCAGTGACAGGAAGGGGTCAACAAATATCTGGATTACTGGCGATATTCTATTTGTTGATGTGAACTGTGGTATCACGGGTGAGTTCCTTTGATCGAAGTTCATTGAACTCTTCACTCATGACTCGTATGGTTTTGTCACCATATGTTTCAGTTTAAAAATGTATTTTAAAAAGAAGCAGACACTGCAGGTTTTGAATTCCTACTCTATAAAATCCCCATCTCAACAGGATTTGTACTCTGAAAATAAAGAAAGAAATGGCTAAAACAAAGACCCTCACTTATAACAACAAAATGTAAAATAAATCTAAATAAATATTTTTCCCAGTTTGTTAAAAATGATAAAGAAGATTACTATCCAGAGTTGAAGTATGTAGAAAAAGATACTCTTGAACACAATTGGGGAAATGTTGACTTTTTTTTTTAAAGAATATAATTTGGCAGCTGATATTTAAATGGACATCCCCTTCAAGCCAGTAATACCAGTTATCGAAGTCTTTTTCTACCAATATCCTTGGACAAGTTTACAAAGCTGTATGTACAAAGATATTCAATGCAGGCTTATTCAGAATAGATAGAAAAATGAGATAGTAATTTAAGATGTTATTAAAATGAATAAAATATTTTTGCTACTAAGAAACCAGGCTGATGAAAGATTTTTATCTGCTTTCTCCAGTAAAAAATATGAGCTTAAAAAGCTCTATCAATTACCTACTATGTTTAGGCTTAGAGGGAGTTATTAAAAAATCAAGGCAAAGATTGTCTTACAACCACACACACGTCTCCTTGATCCAAGGAATATATCATGCAGCCAGTTTTTCCAGATAGCTGTTAAAGGCGTTCAGAACGATCCTTCCCAAAATGTCCTGGTAGCAACTGTAAACCCATTAGTGGTGGCTGTGCCATTGGGAACACCAGAGCCTGGCTGCACGTTGACCATGGTCCCAAATGCAGGAAGTGGCAATGGGAAACCTGCGAAGTTTGATGGCTTTCTGCTGCCTCTGGGTGACTGAGCAGCAGGGGAGCCTGGGGCCACCCGCTTTCCCGACAGACGGGAGTTTTTAGGTTGCTGCCCATCACAGCTCCAAGAAGTGCGCAGACTGTTGGGTTTGCCAGCTTTGAGAGACGAGTGCAAATTGCATTTTGTCTGCTGGCAGCTGTGGAAGGTAAAGAGGGGGAGACATGAGCTGAGGCAATACTGCCACTGCGTGGTTTCTTCTGAGATCCAGGTGGTGCCATGTAAACCGGGCAGTGATTCTTCCCAGAGACGGGGGGAGACTGGGAAAATGACAGCCTGGGAAGGCGGTGTTGTGTCCATAGCATCATCGTGAAAAGTCGGGTTGAAGTCTGCAGTGGTGCTGCCTGCCGTGTTCTGGTGGACTGAAGATGCCAGAGGGGCAACCCAGAGAGGGCAGGAGCCCTGGGGACAGTGGCATTCTGCGGTGGCCCGATAGGAAGCCCAACTGTAGGCTGAGGGGTGGGCTGGGGGCCACTGGGGTTGTTAAAATTGGATCCATAAAGTGGGCTTGGCGGAGACTGCTCCCTCTGCAGGGTGCCTGTGGTCCACACTGCAGCCGAGTTTGGAACATGGGGGCAATCTCCCCGTGGAGTCTGGGGGAGAAGTGAAGATGACAGCGTGAGAAGGCAGTGTCATGTCCATAGCATTGTCATGAAAAGTCGGGTTGAAGTCTGCAGTGGTGCTGCCTGCCATGTTCTGGTGGACTGAAGATGCCATGAGGGGCAACCAGAGAGGGCAGAAGCCCTGGGGAGAGTGGCCCGATAGGAAGCCCAACTGTGGACTGAGGGGTGGGCTGGGGGCTGCTGGGGTTGTTAAAAATGTAGCTGTGGCTGGGGATCTGTAAACTGTGCTTGGCGGAGACTGGTCCCTTTACGGGGTGCCTGTGGTCCACACTGCAGCCAAGTTTGGAACATGGGAGCAATCTCCTTGTGGAATCTGGAGGAGAAGTGAAGATGACAGCGTGAGAATGGGAGCTGTGTCCATGTCCATATCAGGATCTGAAATAGGTGGGGAGGGCAAGCCTGCAGGTGTCTGGGCAGCCGTGGTGGGGGGGCCTGCAGTGGAAGTGGTTGCCTGGACACTGAGAACTGAGTTACTGAGGGAAGCCACTGGAACAGGGGCAGGTGAGAAACAAGGAGGGGGAGAATCTACGCACATAGGTGATGAGGAGGACCTTAGGCAGGAAGGATGCTGCAAGGAGGTGGTGGAGGTGCTGGGAGGTGTGGGCAGGTGATGCTGTAGAAGTAGGAGAGGCTGTAGCTGTGACTGAATGAAAAAGGCCCTCCTTCTCTTTTGGTGGAATTCCCATTATGCGACTAGGACTAAAAGCAGGAGGAGGATCAGCCGGAAGAGGAGGAGGAGGAGGAGGAGGAGAGTTAGGGGCCATGTTTCTTGTTTCCTGATCAGTATTGGATTTGGGGCAAGGTGGAGGGGCAAGCGGGATCAGGGGCCTGGCAGACAGGTCAGCCAAGCTGGTGGTAGTAACAGGGACCTCTGAGGTGTGAGTGGTCAAGGACAGGGAACCTGCACTCACCCGGGCAGGTGGGGAGAAGGAAGGGGCTGGCCGATGGGCATTGTCATCAGCCTTGACCTCCATTTTATCCTCTGAGTTCTTGTTTGTCTGGCAGTCAGTGCTGTTCTCCAGGTTACCCAGGTTTTGGGCAACAGCTAAGCAAGGAAGTTTAGTGGATGAGAGAAGCTCACCTCAATCCCATGGCACTGGTAGTGGCAGTGGCTCTAGCTACGCTACCGTAGCGACAGTGGCATGGATGATTTCTGTTTGCAGGGAGCACTGTTGGCAGCTCCCGGCAAAGAGCTCCCTGAGGGGGTGTCTGCAGGCACCGTGCCCTGCATCTTCTTCCTGGACGGTGGGTGGTCTGCACAGCTTGGCTGGCTGATCTTCACAGGGCATTTTCTCTGTTGACCTCTCTGGCAGCTGGAAGCAGCATGGCATTGGGTCAGAGAGCACTGTTGTCTCTGGCCCAAGCTTCGCATGAGGCAGAACTTCTCCGGAAGGGCTGTCAGAAGCAGCGACCATGTGGTCTTCGGAGGAGGAGCTCGCCAGAGACATCTGGGAGGTCTCCCTCAAGCTGTCTTCCGGGTGCCTAGGATAGTGGTCCAGAGGGTCAGAACAACACTCCAGGGAGGTGAGGACTCTGCTGGTGTCTAGGGGCCTAAATGTCGGTGACACATCCCCACTGCCATGGGGGTGTCTGTGCTCACCATCCTGCCCTTTGAGCTGTACATGGTCCTCCTCCTCCTCCTCCTCTATCTTCCCTTTTCTGGGTTCTGTTTGGACCTCCACCTCTGGGGTGAGGAACGGGGAGGTGGCTGGCACTGGCTTCTTAGCCTCAGCTACCGGCTCAGGTTGTAAATGCAGGAGAGTACATTTCCTCCCTGGAGGTGGAGGGATCCTCGTGGTTTTCAAATGTTCAGATGTTGTGGACTTACGCACTGAGAGCTTCAGCTTCTCTGGTGGGTCTCTCCGGTTCATCAAGGGGAAGCTGCCTGGAGGGGGGCATCTGGGCTGCTGGGCAGCATTCCGCCTCTGGGGCTCGGTGGAAGAGCCAGCTGGGAAAGGCACACAATCCCGGTGGAACAGCCTGTGACCAGGGCGGTCGGCAGGTGGAGGAGAAGCGGGGTGGTTCTTGGCAGGAGGGGCAGTGTCCCAGGTGGGAAGACCGGAGGGCTGTGAAGGTGGGGCTGGGGATGGCAGAGGGGTGGGACATGAAACTTTCGAGGGACATTGCTCATGACGAACATCAGTTGCACGCCCAATGATCCGAGAGTCAGGCACATAACTAGGAGAGCGTCTCCTTTGCTTTTGCCTCCTCTCTGGCCAAGCACACACTGAGCCACCCCACTAGGGCAGTTGGGATGTTACAAAGCCCCCACTGCCAGGGGGCACCAGCCAAAGGTCAATGGGTGTGGCCCCAAGGCTGACCCCAGTGGAATTTCTAGCACTGTGGATGGCTGCAGGTGCTTGGCACCCAACAGACCACCATGCAGCCCATTCAGGGCTGTGGTGGCTGCATACATCAGAGCTCACCCCACCCTCGTACTGGCTCTAATACTAATGAATTCATCAGCTACACAGTCTATAATACTAATTAATTTATCAGCTACACAGCACCTTCTGTTGCTAGCTAACACTGTTGGTGAAGCAAACACCATTGGTGAAGGGGGAGGATGGTGGTCAACAAAGATGGAGACAGAAAATCATATCTGTAGCCAGGCCAGGCTCACCGGGACTTGTGAGGTTAGATCAAGTGCATAGCATTCTGCATGAATTCTCAACACAGGTGAAATGGGACAGATTAGCTCAAATGCAGACTTTTCAAATATGTGCTCTTGTGCCATCTACATGAGATTAGATGCAAAGTAAAACAGTAACTAGTAAAGACTGCAGTCACTACACATCATCAAAGAACTACCTAACCGAATCTGAGAAATATGATTAGGAATGTGGATTTTGGCATCAAAAAAAAAAAGGTTCAAAGTCCATCTTTGCAAATTATTAGTTATGTGACTTGAGACATTTTACATAATAACACTGAGTCTTTATCTTTTTATGCAAAATAGGGAAAACGGTAATACCTATCCAGTGTTACTGACATATTTCTCATGCTGTGGGGATTAAATTTGGCACAGTGCCTTGCTTACAGCAGAGATCAGCGACCTTTTTCTGTAAAGAGCCAAATAGTAAATATGTTAGGCTTCAGGGACCATGTAATCTCCCTCCCTACTATTCAAACTGCCAATGTGGCACAGTCAGACAATATGTAAATGAATGGGTGTGTCTGAACTTCAGAACTTTACTTCAATAGAACTTTACTTAGAAAAACAGGAGGTGAGTTGAATTTGGCTCACAGGCTATAATTTGTAAAGGTTTATAGATATGCTTAATAGGAATATTATAAACAAACCTAAAGACATCAAAGATTTGAAACTGTTTACAATATGCCACATATCGTGATACATGCCTCAGAAAAATTAACTTATTCCGCTGTCATAAGATAGAAACTATCATTATTTCTATTTTGACATGTTGAAACAGGCCCAACGTCATTAGGTTCTCCACTCACAATTGCACAGCTAATAAGCTTAAGAGTTAGGATTCAAACCCAGGTTCTCAGGCTTTGGAGTCTGTCTTTACAGCCACTCACCTTGACATTGACCATTACATACTAGCATCTCCATTAGAATGCAACTAAATGCCAGATGAAAGCCAGTCTATAGCTGAAGTTCAAATAAAACAAAATGTATTTCATTTTCGAGAAAATACACTATCCATAATTAGATCAAGATGAGGCAGGTGTCAAATTTAGAAGAATTTAAATTAGCTTTATCTTTTTTTATTGAAGTATAGTTGATATGCAATATTATATTGGTTTCAAGTTTGCCACAGGGCAGGGAGAAGGGGGGACAGAAGAAATTGGTAAAGAGGATAAAATGAAGTATTTCCCATTACAAAATAAGTAAGTCACAAGGATGAAAAGTACAGCACAGAGAATACAATGATATTATAATATCTCTCTGTGGTGACAGTTGGCAACTACTCTTACAGTGAGCATTTTGTAATGTATATAATTGTTGAATCAATTAGCTTAATCTTTGATTTCTACCATCACTATGCAGTTTTCCAGTGTACTACCTATAAGTCACTGTATAAGTTCTCTCCATGTTGTGAAATTATTTGAGGAAAAATGAACTCACGATGATATTGATAAAGATAGACAGGGCTGATCTATGTTATTTAGATCAAGAGGACTTTAAGAATGACTTATTATAGAGCACACACGCTCACACAAACAATGTATGATGGTTGAGAATTCATCTAAAAACACATAATAACTTGATTTACCAGACTATATTCTGACCAGGATTTATCCCAAGGAAACACCATGGTTTTTATAGTCATTGGAAATGCTTTCAAAATAACAAGCAAAAGATTTTCCCTTCCATGGTAAACAATGTGGAGAGCAGTTTTCTCTGTCTTTTTCATAACAACCTAGATGGTTGTGTTATCTCATTTAATCCTCAAGGGGAAGAATCCCAGTAAGGTAAGCTCTATTATTATCTCCATTTCACAGATGAAGAACCTGAGGTGCAGGGAGGTTAACTTGCCCAAGCTCTCATAGTAAATCACAGCACTAGGATACGACCTCAGGACATTAGATTCCAAGGGTAAATGGCAAGGTACTTAAACTCTGCACTGCATGTTCCCTTTTCAGCTCAGGAATGTCATATAATTGATAGAGATTGAGAATTTGGGACTCAGGCTCACAACCTGCTAATGTCTGGAAGACAGACGAAAGACAGAACGTGAAATGGAGTGAAAGGTTAGTGGAAAACATCATGTAATTAAGGGAGAAGTATTGTCAATGTTTCTGGGAAGCTTTAAAAATATATAGATGCCTGCGCTACTTGTCCAGAGATTCTCATTCCTTTTGAACTGGGATGGAGCTAAAAGCAGAAATTTCACCCTTAATTCTACTTGGGAATAATCTGTTGGTTCTTTATATATGCATATATTAAAAAATGGGCTACCGCAAAGGTCTCAAATCTGGACACACATGTGAGTCACTTGTGTATGTATCACACTTAGCAAGAGCCTCATGTATAGAGAACACTCTAAAATAGTATTAGTTATTATTATTAGCTAAGAATGTTAAAAATGATAAACCAGATTTCACATCTATTTTAATGAGTTGAGTCGAATGAGGAAAAATGATTCATAGTGGTCCTTGGAAACTGTCTATAAATTAATCTGATATTAACTTTTCCCAGATGTGAGAGTTGATTGGACTTATTTATATACAGAATATATAGACTGTGAGTCCCTTAAGGTCAGGGATGACATCTGATTCATCTCCACTTTCTGCTCAGTGGCTTGTATGGAATATGTGCAATATACACTGAGTAGGTCCCAAATGTACTCTATGTACCTAATCCAGACCTATTATTTTAATTACATTTTAATAGAAACAGGTTTAGAATTTGTTAAGAGTGTAACTAAAAGTCTCAATAGACATTGTCATATGATAACACCACTGCCTGGAGTAGGACACCCAATAGAAACCAAGCCTGTTCAGACAAAAAGGAAGTTCTTGCCTTCAATGACAACAGCTGATCAACAAGCAGAGTGGAACACAAGAGCAAGAAAGCTATTTATGTTTGGGAGGATGAGAGTTCAGGAGGGAGCACTGGAAAAAAATCTGGTTGAGTCATGTCAAAGGAGGATCTTCTCCAAAGATTCAGTCTTGATAAGATTAGCACCAGATAAATGCATCTCCAAATATAATTGTTCTGGAATGTGATTAGCCTATGGAGAGGTAATGATGCCATCACCAAGACAGAAAGGTGGTTGGAGATAATGCTTTTCTTTTACTTTTCCACTGGATGATGATTTTACAGGCAGGGAGATAAGAGAAGCTGGATGTAATGTGATCTACAAAAACATGTATAGAGACAGAGCTCCTGAGATCATTGAGATAACATGAAAGGGCTGAGCTCAAGGTCCTAGCAGGGATGGTGACATTTATCTTGCAAGAAAGCATAATAAGTAACTTAACAAGTAGGAGACCTGGAAGTAAATGACTTTCATCAACACAAATCATAAAGGTTAACATGATGCTGGCATGTCATGGTGATCTTCAGAAAAGATGGGGTGCAGTTATAGAACACAGAACGGCTATGTAGTTTTTAACAGCCACTTTATGCATAAAGGCATCCTGAATTCTAGAATGCTCAAAGAGCCAATTTATTCTAATACATATTAGTCTGTTAAAAACCTTAATAATTGGTAAGCTCTCACTCCAAATTCCATGCTGTATTTGACTGTATGCAGTAGGGATATTTTCCTTTTTATAAGTATATATAGGTAACAGTGCAGAGGACAAGTGAGAGTGGTTAATTGGCAAAGAATCCACTCTCCCTCACTCCCTTCTTCCTTACAGAGACAAGCTCCTTACTGCTCTGCTCTAGCCATATGTTTACAGTGCAAGAAACCATATTCATAAAATGCAACCCCTGCCTCCTTATTTTAGTTGATTGGCAAGAACTAGACAACTGACCCAAGATGGACCAAAGGGGATTTGGAATTCCTGTATCCATCTGGTGGGTCTCCTCAATAACTGGATTTAATTACAGAATTTTTGAATGGCTATGTTTCACTAGTTTGCAGAGTAGAGATGCAGAGAGGAAAGAGATCCTGTCTTGGGTCTCTTCTGAGTCTTAGATGCATTTCTGCCCTCAGGTTCAAGGAGACACTGTATATCCTTATAATAAATTTCCCTTCCTGTGTTTTATTCTTTCTCAAATGGGGTTCTATTCCTGTCAAACAAGAGCTTGAACCAATACAGAAATGGGCTCTAGCTGTTTGCAGAATCCATTTGCTTTCACTCATGAACAAGTATCCTAGCAAAAATGAAGGTTTGCTAGGCAGAGTGACCCACGTTTTCATTTTGAATGCTGATAAGCATTTCCCTCACATTGGAGTTAGATTTGAAAATCTGGTCTCAAATTAAGATTGGCATATCTGGTCTTCCAGATGGTGACTCGTGTCTTGATGTAAAATGAAATGACTTCTGTCTCTTATGGTAGCTCTCACATCAACATTTATTATACAGCCAGTGTGTTGGGGCTGATGAGTAAAACATGCTCAAGAGGCATTGTTTTCCAGGGCTTTGGGGAGGAAAACAAAGCAGGTATGTGGACTATTGGATATAAAAAAATGGGCAGACACGTTAGAGTCAATAACCTGGATTTGTCTTCTGTTTCTTTGAATAGCTTGAGTCACAATCCCTAAACTCATTTGGATGAAGCAAACAGAATGGTATAAAGAAAGGGGTATGCTTTTAGAGTTAACTAGCTCCAGTTCAAATCTCACTTCTGCCATTTACAAGTTTGTGACTTTAATTCAGTTCCTCACACTTTCTTAATCTCAGCTTCCTCATCTATAAAGAGAAAATCATATTATCTTCTTCTGTCATAGAATTATAATAAGTAATATTATCAGAGCTGGGCACATACAGCTATTCATCACACAGTAGTTACTGTTATTAGGCCACAGTGAGCTGTTGGATTTAATTTATTTTGTAATTCATTTACTTATTTATTCCATAAACATGTTTTCTGTGCCTACTATGTGCCAGGCACCCTGTTAAGGGCTAGAACTGTATCAGTGAACAAAAGTGACACCCATGTCTTCATGGTGCTTACAATTCAGTGGACATTAGAGACATTAAGCAAATATAACAGAAGATCCAACTTATTGGTCTTTGGAGACCCCATCAGAGCAGAGACACCCCACAAGATCCTGTTTGGGCACACAGTGGGCCCTGTTTGCCATCATTTTAAATGCAATGTGCATACATGTCTATTTGCCTTCTCATTCTTGTTCTTCAACTACCTGTATGAATCTCACCATTTGGGGCAATATTCTCTTGGTCACAGTTTGCAAGGCTGACTCTTCCTCATAGGCAGCACGCTGGTACACAATACATGGTAGTGGAAACTTCCAATTTAAAACTGGAAAGATACATTAACTGTAAACTTTACATATTGAGGGACCAAATTTTTTCCCACTGAGATTGAAGCCAAACAAATTCATTTCTATCTCCAGGGGGAGATTTGCCCACAGACAGATTGGGGGCCCTGCACAACTGGCTTCCTTTATAAACCTGGACAGTTTTTCAAATAAGTTTTGTATTTTCCAATGGGTTCCTTGGTTTAGCTTCTTGTTGAGGCTATTCCTTTGTGTGTTTCACTTCTTTTTTCTAATCACCAATTTCTTCAGTGCTGGATTTATTTTTTCCCATCTGATTGTTTTTGCTATTTCATGTTATTAATTCAACCTTTGTTTTATGAAGGTCTTTGTAGTTTATTTCCCAAATTGTATTTTTCCAGTTCAGCTTTCACTTGCCTCTTCATGACAACAAGTCTATGCTGTATTATGCTCTATTATGCCTTGAAATTTCTTTATACCCTGCAATTTTGTACTGCCTAATACTTTCATTCTAGGCTATTTGTCATGTGATTTGCAATCAGTAAAAAAATGGCATTTTGAGCACATGCCCGGAGGAGCAGCAAAGATTGGTAGTCCTTCTCCAAACCCACCTGGCTCTTTTCATCAAGGTGCTCATTAACTCACACTTTGGGCTTCCACACCATCAGTTTCTGGGATTGATTATTCCCCATTACATTCTGGATCTGCATTCATGACAGTCTTACTCTTTACTTGCATGTATATTTTTGGTTGTTGCTGAGCCATCAGGCTGCCACCAGGGTCTAGAGAAGCTTCAAGTAGTCCAAAGTTATGTTCCTTTTCTGGGGTTGGCCAGGCTATAAAGATGTCAACACTCCCCTTGTTGTATTTCAAATACAAACAAATGACACCTAACTTCTGTGTTTCTTTGATAATTTACTTTCAAACAATGAGGGTATCTTAAATATTTATCCTAATAATTTAGATAAAAGTGGGAGAAGTAAGAAGTCATTTTTATTAAGTATCTTCTATGTGTTACATTACAGGTCTCAAACTGCCTATAAAGTGATGGTGCATTATTAGATATTGGTCTGCCTTGAGGTTTTCAAAAATTTAATGTGTCACAATCTAAATTCACATAGGAATCTAAATTTCTAGTTTCTCTGCAAAATAGCAGAATGTTCAGCAATAGATTTTTTTGCAATCAAAGTTCAGCTACTTCTTTCACTTTGGTTCAGGGTGCAAAACTTAAAAAAAAAATGAATGCTCTGTAATTTAAAACAAATATTTATTCAGCCATTAAATCTCTTGAGTGTTTTAAAAGCATATAGGTAGTCTTATTTTCTTTCCTTGTCTTAAGGGAGGATTTCTTAAATCTCTCACTCCTTAAGTGAAGGTATGGCCCTGAAATATTTTGAGAAGGAACATGGGCTTGTTCTTCATAAGAATTCTAGAGAGGGAAACTCTTGTTTAACAAGAAGAGCATTTGGAAAAACAATGCAAGAGGCAGAGCCAATTTAAATTGAGACTGAAAACGATGTGAGAATGAGTGATGGCAAATCCCTAAGAAATTGAGGATTTAAATGGTACAGGAGCTATCAAAATAGAATCAGTGAAGGGAGAACGATCACTCAGAAACCAGATGGGACAATATCATCTTTGAATTGTGACCACTGCTGGCTAATAACCAATAGGGAGAAGGGATTGACAGTCCTGATTTTTAAATTAGGGTCTCATAAATATTTTGCCAATTGAAATCCTTTGTCTAGATACATATACCTTCACTGCAGCATGATTTCTTTGCAAAGAATAAAAATTCACTTTCTTTTTTAAAAATGTTGTTGAACCTCAGCCTTAAAGTATTGACAAGCAATTCAAGCCAATGCATCCCCTTTTTCTTTCCAACCACTGTAAGAGATTCTGGTCCAAGGATTTATCAAAAGCTCATCTCAATGGTTCCAATGGTTACTGGTCTAATAGCCTTCCAGGACAAAATGATTTAAATCCTAGACTCTTTAGTTCTATTTTTGTTTAGGGTGTGTGTGTGTGTGTTGCCTGTATACACACACACACACCCTAGACTGATGTTCCAGAATATTTTTCTCCTGACCAGGCATGTGGTATTGGAGTTACAAAACCTGCTTTAGAGAAGTGAAGTCCTTGCCATAACAAAACGCATACTATATATTCTGATAATATCAGAAGTTTATATCAAGTAACAAAATAGCTATACATATTTTTTGATATCTCCTACACAATAATTTTTATTTTCCTCTAGTGCTTTCCTTAAGCCATTTCTTACTCTCCACCATACACTTGTTCTGTGTCTAATATGAAGTTACTCACAAGGAAATAGCAGAAAGTAGGAAAGAAGAATAGGTGGAAACTATGAATTCAGAATACATTCATGTGCGATGATGTCATGCTTCTAAACTGTAGCTGACTCTACCAATCAGTTGTCCCTAATTTCCCTGGGGTCTAGGCAAGGGGTTTGTTGGTTGGGGGGGGCGCACTGGTAACACAGATATGTTAGATTTTTATTTGGTGTTCCTCTTCCCACTTCAACCTGTACAAGTAAGGAAATCTAAAAGTGATGCTGAGGAATTGAAGGAAGGAGTAGAAAACACAATTTAGAAACTCCAGTTTTCATCACAAAGAGCACTAAAAATCTCAAGAGAGTCTCAGGTTATTTGTCAGCCTGACATGCCATGTGTCTTTATGAGGCTCTTTTGTTAACGTTCTGTATAACGGGGATGTCTGCTGTGTAAGTTGTCTTTTTGGGACACGTAAGGGCTTTAAGACCATCAGAAATGATTTCATGGTGTAGTAATGTGGTCATTGGTACCTGGAACCTCCAAAATTCTCTCTCACTGGCAATTGAGAAATATTTATTCTCCTTACTGAACAAAATTCTATGATGCTCAGTGCTTTTCTTTTATTTACAAACTCTAAGACAGAATGATGGGTGACCAGAGAAAAACCTACATTAAGTTAATGTTAATCTATTAGGTTTTTTCATCTAGTAAATTTAACTTGATTAAGAGATGGTAAGAGACAATGGTGAGGTTGAGTCTGTTTTCAAAGGCTACTTAGGTTTTCTGTTCTTTCGGGGTAAAAATTCATAGCTTTTTCACTTGGGAATGTGGATAAAATGAAACTTCCAAGCAATTAACTGGCAGAATTGCATGTATACTTAACATAGGATGGCTTATTTTTCATTGTAATTAGCTTTTAGAGCGTCACTTGGGATTCAAGTAAATGTATGGGATTGTGTACATATAAATAAACTGTTTGCATTTGAGTTAATTTGCTTCACCACTAGATATAGGCAGCAGCTAAGTGAGCCTTTAATGCTGAACATTAATTTTATAGACAATAGAACCACTACATCCATCCAAGCAATTGCCCTTTTGTTTTTCTGTCTCTATCCCAGAACCTGCCTTATTATAACTTTTATATCCCATTTCTTAACCTTGACTTAATACTGGAACCACTCAGAGAGCTTTAAAACAAACAAACCGACACAGGGGTCCTGCCACAGAGAGCGTTAACACTTTGTCTGGGGTGTGGTTGGGCTATAGTATATTTTAGAAAGCTTCTCAAGTGATTCTAACATGTGTCTGAGGGGGTGGACCAGAGAATCCCAACTTGAGTCTCATTAGATTTTGGAGTATCACTTTGATGAATGCAGCTCTTCTATCCTCGTCTCCTTGATTAAGGGAAGTTGATATGTTTACCCTTTGCCATGGAGAAAAACCATGGAATCTGACCTTTGGTGGACACTGCAAGCTGTTACTAGACCAGGGGGTTAGAAGCGCATTTGGTCTAATTTTTGTTTCCTTTTATTCCAATTTAATCCCATCACTGCAACACTTTGAAAGCCTAAGGAGATCCTGCACAATTTCCATGACAACTGTACCAAGTAAAGCAAGGGGTCATCTTACTCGAGAGCGGCAGTGGTCATTTACAACTCTGATTTCCAAAGGATGTTCAGAAGCCTTGAAGCTCTGGGACATTTCTGGGCCAGGGGCATGCCACTTTAAGATGGGCCTTAAAAAATAGACAATCTGACCACTCATGTGCTGGCATTGTCAGAAGTGCTGGTGCGGTAAAATTCACTCAGTACTTAACACAACCCTGTGAAGTGGACGACCTCTGTCATTATCCCTGTTTAAGTGGTAATGAAAGTAACATTAACTTAGAAGCAGTGAAAGATGGGGACAGGGGGTTCTGGAAGCTCTGGATGACTTGTGGCCAATGTCCTGTGTGCGAATTCAGAATATAGATATTTTTTAATATGATCTGGCTTTAAAGAGATAGATATGATTGCTGGTTTTTCACTCTAAATTTTGCTTCTAATAATAACAGTGGGTCCTATTTATTGAGTATATCTATTCAGCAGGCATGGTACTAAACAATGCCTACTCATTATTTCATCTACTCTCCACATTCTTGAATAATATTTTTATTCAATAATAAATACTATTATTCTTCTTGATTTACAGAAGAGAAAATTTAGGCTAAGAGAAGTTATTTGTCTAAAGTCCAGAGCTGGGTTTGAACTGTCTGGACTAAAGCTTGCATCCTGAAACTCTGCCATCTACTGCCTTGCTATAAGGAAGAGATTAAAAATTTTTATACCATTATGTTACATAATTTCCTGTGTCTTTACATTTCTACTCAGTGAAGTCCCTGTATCATTTTAAACATTTCTGCTTAAGAAGAATCAACACCACATCATGTAATGGTTTGAAACAGGAACTTTGTATACAGATGTTAAAGAACGGCTATGAATTTCTGTGTTTACACCTGTGTCATAACGCCTCTTATTCTTTCTGGAATTCAGGATTCAAGCCATTTCACTTCACACTCACCCCTGCAATATTTCTCTGCCCCAGAGATAGTACAGCATCATCCCTCTGCAGAAAACAGCCTGGAGAGGAGAACTGCCCATTTTTATTTGAAATGTCCTGCATAGGAATTCAGGTTCTTATTATTCTGGGTCATTGTCCCCTCTCCCTTCCTCTGTACTTCTCCCATGGTCAAAATGTTACCTGGATTTAATTTTTTGAGCATCCAAACCACCTTGGTTTCCTCTGTAATTTGGAAGCTCCACAGACATTTTCAGATATGCTCATGACTTTAGCAGCCATGGTCCCTGCATTAGAAGTCAGGTATAACACTTGGGTCTGAACTCTTCTGAATGGCAATGTTGATTCAGTTGAGATACAGAAATACACTGTCCAGAAATGGCCTTTGCAGCTAGGCAGCCTATTTTGAAAACCTAGATCTATCATTCATTATCTCTGTGATTTGGGAAAAATTACTGAGGATCTTAGGAAAGAATTTCAGTTTCCCCATCTGCAAAACAGAGTAAGCATAATTACTGCACTGGCCACTTCATAAGACAGTGCATATGAACAGACAAGCATAGTGCCTGCTGAGTATATGTTAGCTGCTACAACAGAAACAACTGCAATTGTTACCACTATCCTCACCCACAATAAAGGAGTCTTTAGGCTTTATGATCAAGGTTAAAGGCATAAGCTACTTTACAGACAAGCTGACTGTCATCCAAAATAAAGGTTATGTGTAACAGAGATTCCACAGCCAGATGTCTGGATTCAAAATAGAATTGAAGAACATATAGTCTATGAAATTCTTAGATATACAGTTGATCCCTGAACAATGCAGGGGTTAGGAGCGCTGACCCCCCCACCACACAGTAAAAAAAAATCCTCATATAACTTTTGATTCTCCAAAAACTTAACTACCTATAGCCCCATATAGACTTGAAGCCTTACCAATAACATAAAAAGTAGTTTATTAACATATATTTTGTATGTTATATGTATTATATATCATATAATATTCTTACAATAAAGCAAGCTAGAGGAAAGGAAATGTTTTTTTTTCAAATGGTTGTGAATGTGCAAGACATTTTCCAATACATTTATTGAAAAAAAACTGCATAATAGTGGACCCATAAGTTCAAAACCATGTTGTTCCAGGGTTAACTGTATATTTAAGTTTCCCTAGAAACTTGTAGGTTTATATGCCTAAAGTGTATAAAATATATTCCTTTAGAAAAATGTTTCCCCTAAAATGCATCCTTCTCTTTATTATCTTTGCCCTTTGCAAGTTTTTGCCCTCAATCCCTCTTTAAGATGTTTCTCCTGTCATCTTATAACTTATTTTCTGAAAATTTAGACACATGCCTCTTGAGTCAAAGACAGTATCTAGGCTGCCGTGTATATTCAGTGCCATGAGTCATTGTTTCCTGAAGTTTCCTGCTGCGAATCACCGAAAGGACATGTGAAGCACTCAGATTCCTGGCTACTCCCTGGGGATCCAAGCTCAGCAAGTCGGAGTTGGAGCCCAGGAATCCATATTTTAAACAAACACCTCAGAATATTCTTATGCTAGATCCTTCCATCTTAATGGCTGACTTCCTCAAAGCTGAGGAGGGAGATAGCAATAGGGCCTCCTTCATTCTCATTTCCCTGTCTGGTGTCACTCCTCCCAGCCCCACTGGGCAAATTTCTCAGATTTTTCCTGTGAGCAACTATCCTCAAACACACTGTGTAATCCCCATTTCCAAGATTCCTAACTTGAGTAGCTGCTGCTTTTGAACACCCCAAATCCATCAGCTAGGCAGAGTTTTCATAGCATGTCGAGCAAGACAGAGGCAATGAGACCCCAGAGACTGCAGAAAGAAGGGAAATAGGCAACTATCTTACACTGGCATCATAATAATCTTAAGAAATCCTGCAGAAAGAAGGGAAATAGGCAACTATCTTACACTGGCATCATAATAATCTTAAGAAATCCTGCAGGAGGAAGGGAAATAGGCAACTATCTTACACTGGCATCATAATAATCTTAAGAAATCCTGCAGAAGGAAGGGAAATAGGCAACTATCTTACACTGGCATCATAATAATCTTAAGAAATCCTGCAGAAAGAAGGGAAATAGGCAACTATCTTACACTGGCATCATAATAATCTTAAGAAATCCTGCAGAAAGAAGGGAAATAGGCAACTATCTTACACTGGCATCATAATAATCTTAAGAAATCCTGCAGAAAGAAGGGAAATAGGCAACTATCTTACACTGGCATCATAATAATCTTAAATCCAGGGAGGCTGCCTGTACCTTAATTTGGGTACCTATAAGAAAAAAAGCTGTAAATTGCCTTTCTGTTTGGATACATTGGAGAATTTCATTGCTCATTCCAGGCAAGAAAATGCAGCAATGCTTTACAAAGCATCAAAGTAAGAACAAGCATAGGTCTTCTGCAGCAAATCAGGTGGAAGACATTTTTTTAATTGTAAAAATTGTCCTTGTTTATGTTTCCTTCAAATTGCCTTTTCTCAGAAAATGATTAGAGAAAAGGCAAGGATTTCTCTGTCTGGCTGTAGGTAGGATAATACAGACTAAGGTCAGGAGTGTGCCATGTTTCCATGTACTAGCTATGAGACCTTAGAAAAGTCACTTAGCTTCTCTGAGGATTGGTGTTCTCATATTTCGAGTGAGGACAATATTGTCTAACTCATAAGATTTAGTCAAAATTGATTTTGGATTTAGACCACTCTGCAACTCATGAACTCTGTGAACTCAAATTTTTTACCCTCTCAGAGACCAAGTTTCATGTGTAAAACGAGAATACTAAGACATACCTCACAGATTTTTGTTTTGCATCACAAACAACAGAAACAGTGTGCAAGATCACCCAAAGCAATCGATTACAAATAGTGCCTGCTCATGAAATATCGTTTTTTTCTTTTCTTCTCTTACCCAAGTCCCTTCTGTTACAGTTGAGCCCTACTTATTCTTGCTCAATGCTTACTGAAGGCAGCCAGCAGATACTGACTACCCACCTACTATTATTTAAATACTTGAAGATTACCATGAGACAACTCTTCAGATGTTAGTAATTAGTTTTCAGCAAAACTGTATTTTTTCCTTATTAATTCTCTAGAATAAAATCATGCCACACTTTTATCCATCATCATAATCAAAAACACTGGAAACATTTATTTCTTGTGAACATTAAACTTATTGATTTAGAAGTCTCTCACCAGCTCTTTCTAACTTTCAATGAATAATAACTGATATTAATAAATTTTAGTTTTCACTAGAGTACTATAAGACTTTTTTGACAGTTATAATATGTTAACATGCCAGTGTATGGTATAGTGATTTCTGTTTCAGCATAAAATGTAAGCATTTCCATGTGAGTCAGTGATTTTTTAGCATTGTTGTATCTTCATATGAGGCCAAGCTGTGAGTTTAAATAGTAGCATATGTCATCCTTATGTATAGACAGTATTTCAAATGACTGACTTTGACAATATTAAGGATATCAATTTGAAATTTTCAACCTCAGCAAACATTTGTCATTTAAAAAATCTACACTAAATGATGTAGTCATTAAGTAACTAATAAGGTGAATTTTGCTTTTTTCTTCTACCTGCAGCCCCTTTGTCTGTAAATGTGTGTTGGGTGACAAGTGGAGTCGGCATCCTTGCTTTAGCTATTTGAATTGGTTGAATTAGGCCAACAAGAGTGCTGGGATGCCATGAGTCTATCATGTCACATATTATGGCTGTGGTTAGACAAAGCCTTGCGGAGAGGATAAGCACCCATGTTCTACTAAGTATTTGGATTTTAACCACAAAAACTTTGTGTTTGTTAAAGTGGTTGCTCAAAAGCGTGGCTGTCAGAGGTGCAGTCAGGATTCTTAGGCCTCTATGAGAATCCGTTGAATAGACATTCTCTGCCAAATCACCATGTCATTTAGCATTAGAAGGCATGGAATCGAAGAGCCATTGAAGTTGCTTATGTATTCATTTTGTTCAAATCTACCAACATTGCGATCATAGCTGAGAATAATACAGTGGCAAGGATTGAATTCTGATAAATATAAATTGGGGTCTAAAAAACATATGCAACTACCAACAATGGTGAACCCATGAGGCCTGGATGCAAGATTTTACAAGGGAGCAAAGACTTGAATTTTCTTGCTCCGCTTATCATGTTTTGTTAATATGTCTCATATCAAGGTCTCCACTAATGGAATCTACAGAATAGCTCATTATAAAAATAGAAAAGTGATTCTTTTGATGAAAAAGATTTCTGCTTTGACACTGAACTAAAGTTTAGCTCCAGCCATGATTTGGTAATCTATGCAGGGGTGTTTGGTAGTTGTATTAGTTTCCTATTACCACTAACTTGGAGGTTTAAAACAACACAGATTCATTACTTTACAGCTCTGTACTTCAGAAGTCTACTATGGGCCTTACTGGGCTAGATTCAAGCGGTCAGCAGGGCTGTGTTAATGCCTGGAGGCTCTAAGAAAGAATCCATTCCTTTGCCTTTTCCAGCTTCTAGAGGTTGCCCATATTCTTTGGCTCATGGCTCCCTTCCTCTGTCATCAAAACCAGTATTGACAGGTTGAGTTCTTCTAATATTATATCACTCTAATCTTTTCTTCTGCCTCCCTTTTCCATTTTTTGAGGACCTTTATGACTACACTGGGTCCACAGAGATAATCTAGCCTTAATTCTATCTGCAACCTCAGTTTCCATTTTCCACTTAAGGTAATATATTCACAGGTTCTGGGGGTTTGGAGGTGTACATATTTGGGGGTCCATTATTGTATGTATGATAGTGACCAACCCAAGAGTTACCGAAATCTGTTCAGCAATTTCTGATAAACATGGTCTAAGGAATATTTGCTTTTTGCCACAGGACATATAGGAAGAATTTCACATACATGTGCCAAGTAAAAAAAGGAGATATTTCCAAAGAGATGTGTCCCATAATTAATATGTATCTGGCTCAAGAGTAGGAAATGGTGCATTGGACACAAAATTTATGCTGTCAACTGGATTCATGTAAGAAAAAGACTTTTTGTTAAAGTGGTGAGACTCAGCTATATTTTAGTGGTGGATTATCCATAATCTTGACAGAAGAAGAGACACAATTAATTCCCTACGTTAAAGTAACTTCTGCCTTAGGCAGAATTAAAGGTAGATTTAGATCTGGAAGCAAAAAATCAATTCAGACCACTCAGTGGGTGCCAACAGCTTGAAATGACAGTCATGGAAAGACTACTATCTTCTTCATATACTATTGTGAATTTTCTACATCTATATCTAAGAACCATAACAGTATCACTAACATGCCAAGGCCTGTAATACTGAAGGCTATAAGGTTTATTTTAAAAGAGGGGCAGCATTCATTCATCAGCAATCACTAGCTGAGAGCTGGGGTTGGCTATGGTAACAGGGACAGAGAGTTGACTAGAAACTTGGGGACCAGGAGATAAAGGTGATCAGGATAGGAACTGAGTCAGTCCGAGTTGTGAGGGGAATAATGAGACATTCATATGAGCGAATAATATTCCACCATTTAAAAAGTGAAGCCACAATGTATATAGTATTTGAGAGAGTCCATTGGTTACTAGCTGTGTATCCTTAAGCAAGTTTCTCAACCACTCTAAGCTTCAGTTTTTCTGGCTATAAAATAGAGATATTGATAAAGTGGGGATAATACCTTAAATTTATTGAAATGTTAATGAGATAATTGATGTAAGTATCTTAGTACAGAATCTGACATATGGTATGTCCTCAAGAATTACTGGCTA
Source organism: Smutsia gigantea (assembly GCA_032199065.1). NCBI lineage: Eukaryota > Metazoa > Chordata > Mammalia > Pholidota > Manidae > Smutsia > Smutsia gigantea. Next base: position 127,568 of record JAVSCE010018233.1, on the reverse strand, counting down.
CCTTGGCATTATTGTAAATATTTTTATAATAATTACAAATATTATTATTCAATAAGACATGGAAAGCTATCCAGGATATCAAAGTAAGGACAATTAAGATATAGAACTACAATATCCTTTCTTTTTGGTAAAAAAACAATAATCAGAGAGATCATGTAAGTACAGAAAAATTCTGAAAATGTATACCTAACTATTACTAACAATTCTGGAAGTAGGGTTGGATACTTTGACTTTCAGCTTTATTACCAGGGTCAGAATGAACAGCTTTGTTGAAAGCTCGCTCCCTGAAAATATCATCAAAATGGCCTGCTGATAAAACAATCTACCTAATAAATACCTAATACTTTTGTAAAAACAGTTAAAAAGCACATACACCAACATGTACAGTGCAACTAAGCAGCTTTGGGTGATATCTCAAGCTTATAAGATATCAGAAGGATATCTTTCAAAGAATAATCCTCTCCCCAATTTCCAAGTTTGAAAATCTACAAAAAAATGGAGCATCTTCCAGAGATTCAAGATGGCGGCGTGAGAGATGACATGGAGAACTCCTCCCAAACCCACAAATACTACAAAAATATAGTTAATTAATACAACTAACCCTAAAACAGCAAGAAGAAAGAATGCTGAACCAGACTGCATACAGACCTCACAAACAGAGCAGACCTCACGAAACAGGGTAACGTACAAAAGCCTTAATCCAGTGGGACCCAAGCCCTTCCCCCACCCCAGCTCATTGGCGGGAGGAAGAGAAACAGAGCAGGGAGTGGGGAGAAGCCTGGGACTGCTGAACACCTAGCCCTGGAGGTCTGCTTTGTGAGCAGAAGCCTATATTGTGTGGTGCTCTGGACGCTGGGGAGCTTGGACAGGCGAAGGGCCAGGGAGACTGACATTCCGGCTGTTTGTGAAGATGGGATCCACACCCAGCCACTCTGTGTCAGAGGAAGGGTGGGTGGTCTGAGAGGCTTCCTACCAGCTAGAGGGTTGCTGAAGGGGTACGGTTTGCACGGAACTTGTTGCACGGGAGAAGGGAGAGCTGGACAAGGTTGTCTGGACGTGCTCTACCCAGCTGGTTGGGAACATGGAGGAGCTTCAGGTGCTCCATCCCCCTGGCTGCCTACTGAGCTCCAAGGCCACTCACTGTGACACACAGCCTGCTGGAACCTGCTCCCAAACCAGCAGTCACTGCGCTGGCATCAGGCCAGCCAGAGGGAGGCCCCACCTACAATAGATAGAGATGCAAAGCACAGAGGCTTACATGTGTGTGCTTGGCCCACTGGCTCTAACAGTGGAGAGGGGCAGATGGGAATCAGGAAATAGATCTTTCCTCCCCCCAGGCACCAGCTGTGCTCCCCTACAACCCCCAACCTCACTCTAGGGGCTGAGCAGCTCCAGAGCCTGGAGTTTCTGTGCACTAGTGGGCACCACACAGAAATATGAAACATCAAAAGAACATGGTTCAAACCAAAATCTCACAAACCCCAGAAAAAAGGCCATATGAAACTGAACTCACCAATCTTCTTGAAAGAGAGTTAAAAATAAAAATTATTAACATGCTTATGGAGGTACAGAAAAATATTGAGGACCTCAGGAACAAATTTAAGTCAGAGATTCAATCATTAAGAAATTCCATATCTGAAATGCAACATATAATGGAGGGACTTAAAAGCAGATTAGATGTAGTAGAAGAGATGGTAAATGGAATAGGAATTAGAGAAGAGGAATACAAAGAAGCTGAGGCACAAAGAGAAAAAAGGATCTCTAGGAATGAAAGAATATTGAGAGACCTGTGTGACCAATCCAAACGCAACAATATTCGCATTATAGGGGTACCAGAAGAAGAAGAAGAGAGAAAAAGGGATAGAAAGTATCATTGAGGAAGTAATTGCTGAAAACTTCCCCAATCTGGGGAAGGAGATAGTTTCTCAGGCCATGGAGGTGCACAGATCTCCCAACACAAGGGACAAGGAAGACAAGATCAAGACATATAATAATTAAAATGGCAAAGATCAAGGATAAAGACAGACTTTTAAAAGCAGTTAGAGAGAGAAAAAAGATCACATACAAAGGAAAACCCATCTGGCTATCATCAGACTTCAAAAGACACCTTACAGGCCAGAAGGGAGTGGCATGATATATTTAATGCAATGAAGGAGAAAGGTCTTGAACCAAGAATACTCTACCCGGCAAGGTTATCATTTAAATTTGAAGGAGGGATTAAACAATTTTCAGATAAGCAAAATCTGAGAGAATTTACCTCCCACAAACCACCTCTACAGTGCATTTTGGAGGGACTCCTATAGATGGAAGTATTCCTAAGGCTAAAAAGATGTCACCAAAGGGCTAGACAAAGAGTACAGAATATGATTCATAACATACAAAGAATGGAGGAGGAAGAAAAAGGGAGAAAAAAAAAGAAGCTTTAGGTTGTGTTTTTAATAGCATATGAAGTGATTTAAATTAAGCTGTTAGATAGTAAGGGAATTACCCTTGAACCTTTGGTACTATGAATCTAAAGCCTGCAATGGCAATAAGTACCTACCTATCAATAATAACCCTAAATGTAAATGGTCTGAATGCACCAATCAAAAGATGTACAGTGACAGAATGGATAAAAAACAAGACCCATCTATAGGCTGCCTACAAGAGACTCACTTCAAACCCAAAGAAATACACAGACTGAAAGAAAAGAGATGGAAAAAGATATTTCATGCAACTAATAGAAAAAAGCAGGAGTTGCAGTACCTGTATCAGACAAAACAGACTTCAAAACAAAGAAAGTCACAAGAGACAAAGAAGGACATTACATAATGATAAAAGGGTGAGTCCAACAAAAGGATACCACTATTATAAATATCTGTGCACCCAACACAGGATCACCTACATATGTGAAATAAATACTAACAGAATTAAAGGGGGAAACAGAATGCAATGCATTCATTTTAGGAGACTTCAACACACCACTCACTCCAAAGGACAGATCAACCAGACAAAATTAATAAAGAGACAGAGGCACTAAACAACATATTAGAACAGGTGGACCTAACAGACATCTACAGAACACTCCATCCTAAAGCAACAGGATACACATTCTTCTCAAGTGCACATGGAAGATTTTCAAGAATATATCATATACTAGGCCACAAAAAGAACCTCAGTAAATTAAAAAAGATTGAAATTGTACCAACCAGCTTCTCAGATCACAAAGGTATGAAACTAGAAATAAGTTACACAAAGAAAATGAAAAGGCCCACAAACACATGGAGGCTTAATAACATGCTCCAAAATAATCAATGGATCAATGACCAAATAAAAACAGAGATCAAGCAATATATGGAGACAAATGACAACAATAATTCAACACCGCAGAATCAGTGGGATGCAGTGAAGGCCGTGCTAAGAGGGAAATATATTGCAATACAGATCTACCTCAGGAAAGAAGAACAATCCCAAATGAACAGTCTAAACTCACAATTAATGAAACTAGAAAAGGAAGAACAAATGAGGCCCAAAGTCAGTAGAAGGAGGGACATAGTAAAGATCAAAGCAGAAATAAACAAAACTGAGAAGAATAAAACAATAGAAAGAATCAATGAAAGCAGGACCTGGTTCTTCAAGAAAATAAGCAAAATAGATAAACCCTTAGCTAAACCTATCAAGAAAAAAAGAGAGTCTGCACACATAAACAGAATCAGAAATGAGAAAGGAAAAATCACTACAGACACCGCAGAAATACAAAGATTTATGAGAGAATACTATGAAAAATTATATGGTAACAAACTGGATAACCTAGAAGAAATGGACAACTTTCTAGAAAAATACAACCTTCCAAGGCTGATCCAGGAAGACAGAAAATCTGAATACACCAATTATCAGCAAAGAAACTGAATTGGTAATCAAAAAACTACGTAAGATCAACACACCTGGACCAGATGGTTTCACTGCTGAATTTTATCAAACATTTAGTGAAGACCTAATACCCATCCTCCTTAAAGTTTTCCAAAAAGTAGAAGAGGAGGGAATGCTCCCAAACTCATTCTATGGGACCAACATCACTCTAATACCAAAACCAGGCAAAGAGACCACACAAAAAAAAAGAAAATTACGGACCAATATCCCTGATGAACATAAATGCAAAAATACTCAACAAAATATGAGCAAACTGAATTAAAAAATACATCAAAAAGATCATCCATCATGATCAAGCGGGATTCATCGCAGGGATGCAAGGATGGTACAACATTTGAAAATCCATCAACATCATCCACTACCTCAACAAAAAGAACAAAAGTATATGATCATCTCCATAGATGCTGAAAAAAGCATTTGACAAAATTCAACACCCATTCATGATAAAAACTCTCAACAAAATGGGTATAGAAGGCAAGTACCTTAGCGTAATAAAGGCCATATATGACAAACCCACAGCCAACATTATACTTAACAGCGAGAAGCTGAAAACTTTTCCTTTAAGATCGGGAACAAGACAGGGATGCCCACTCTCCCCACTGTTATTCAACAGAGTTCTGGAGGTCCTAGCCACAGCAATCGAACAACACAAAGAAATAAAAGGCATCCAGATTGGTAAGAAAGAATTCAAACTGTCCCTGTTTACAGATGACATGATAGTGTACATAAAACACCCTAAAGAATCCACTCCAAAACTACTAGATCTAATATCTGAATTCAGCAAAGTTGCAGGATACAAAATTAATACACAGAAATCTGTTGCATTCCTATACACTAACAGTGAACTAGCACAAAGATAAATCAGGAAAACAATTCCATTCACAATCGCATCAAAAAGAATAAAATACCTAGGAATTAACCTAACCAAGGAAGTGAAAGACCTATACCATGAAAACTACAAGACACTCTTAGGAGAAATTAAAGAGGACACTAATAAATGGAAATTCATCCCATGCTCTCAGCTAGGAAGAATTAATATTTTCAAAATGACTATCCTGCCTAAAGCAATCTAGAGATTCAATGCGATCCCTATCAAAATACCAACTGCATTCTTCAGTGAACTAGAGCAAATAGTTCTAAAATTCATATGGAACCACAAAAGACCCCAAATAGCCAAAGCTCTCTTGAGAAGGAAGAATAAAGCAGGTGGAATTATGCTCCCTGACTTAAAGCTCTACTACAAGGCCACAGTAATCAAGACAATTTGATACTGGCAGAAGAACAGACCCATAGACCAGTGCAACAGAATAGAGAGCCCAGATATAAACCCAAGCATATATAGTCAATTAATATACAATAAAGGAGCCATGGACATACAATGGGGAAATGACTGCCTCTTCAACAGCTGTTGTTATGAAACTGGATTACTGTCTAACGCCATACACAAAAGTAAACTCAAAATGGATCAAAGACCTGAATGTAAGCCATGAAACCACAAAACTCTTAGAAAAAAACATAGGCAAAAATCTCTTGGACATAAACATGAGCAACTTCTTCACGAATATATCTCCCTGGGCAAGAGAAACAAAAGCAAAAATGAACAAGTGGGAATATATCAAGCTGAAAAGCTTCTGTACAGCAAAGGACACCATCAGTAGAACAAAAAGACATCCTACAGTATGGGAGAACATATTCATAAATGACATATCTGATAAGGGATTGACATCCAAAATATATAAAGAACTCATGCGCCTCAACAAACAAAAAGCAAATAAGCCAATTTAAAAATGGGCAGAGGAGCTGAACAGACACTTCTCCAAAGAAGAAATTCAGATGGCCAACAGGCACATGAAAAGATGCTCCACATCGCTAATCATCAGAGAAATGCAAATTAAAACCACAATGAGATATCACCTCACACCAGTTAGTATGGCCAACATCCAAAACACAAACAACAACAAATGTTGGCGAGGATGTGGAGAAAGGGGAACCCTCCTACACTGCTGGTGGGAATGTAAAGTAGTTCAACCATTGTGAAAAGCAGTATGGAGGTTCCTCAAAAGCTCAAAATAGAAATACCATTTGACCCAGGAATTCCACTCCCAGGAATTTACCTTAAGAACGCAGCAGCCCAATTTGGAAAAGACATATGCACCCCTGTGTTTATTACAGCATTATTTACAATAGCCAAGAATTGGAAGCAACCTAAGTGTCCATCAGTAGATGAATGGATAAAGAAGAAGTGGTATATATACACAATGGAATATTATTCAGCCATAAGAAGAAAACAAATCCTACCATTTGCAACAACATGGATGGAGCTAGAGGGTATTATGCTCAGTGAAATAAGCCAGGTGGAGAAAGACAAGTTTCAAAAGATTTCACTCATCTGTGGAGTATAAGAGCAAAGAAAAAACTGAAGGAACAAAACAGCAGCAGACTCACAGAACCCAAGAATGGACTAACAGTTACCAAAGAGAAAGAGACTGGGGAGGATGGGTGGGAAGGCAGGGAGAAGGGGGAAAAGGGACATTATTATTAGCACATGTAATGCAGCAGCGGGGGACACAGGAAAGGCAGTATTTATAGAGAAGACAAGTAGTGATTCTATAGCATCTTACTACGCTGATCGACAGCGACTGTAGTGGAGTATGTGGGGGGGACTTGATAATATGGGGTTTAGTAGCCATAATGTTGTTCAAGTGATTGTACATTAACGATAGCAAAATAAAAAAAATGGAGCATCTTCCTCATATTTCCTTGGGAACCAGAATGAATGAACAAGCTCAAGAAACATTTACATCTACAATAGGGGCATAAAAATGCCGGTTCATTCTATCCCCAGGCTGCCTTTTGCACAGCATATAAGAATCAGAGTGCTTAGAAATAATGCAACTGCCAACAGCCACTTTCTTCCCCTGTGTTCAGTTTCAGTAACACATTTTTTTACTAATCAATTGTTAATTCATTGGAATTTTCTACAGGGCTCGCTTAGCAGAGAAACTTACATTGACTAGCTTGAGGAAGAACTGTGTTACAAAAGTAGAACCTGCCTAAAAATGTTATTATAGCTTTAAAGGAATTGAACAGCAATAAAATAAATCCAGAAAAATTACTGATAGAGCCTATATCACCTAAGTGCTTTTTGCCTTCCACATAGTCCTAGTAGAGGCATTTCTGAGAACAGACAGACCCTTTCACCTTGACAACAAGCAACCATCGATGATTAAAGTGATAATAAATACATATATAATGAAAGCATGTTTTGGACAAGTTCCCACTGAAGTGAGTTGTTGCATAAGAAATATTTATTGGTCAATCTGTCCTTTCAGAAGATTTAACTCAATTCAATAAAACAAATATTTATTTAATTTGTGTGCTTTCTATAGTTGTGGGAGACATAGAAGAAACAAATGTTATAGATGTACTTCTTGTCTACTAAGAGTTTATAGCATCATTGGGAAGGGGAGACATGTACTTGGTAGCTTTATCTCATATGACCAAGGCCACAGTGATAATTACCCTTAAAGATTTTGCTCACCTGTCTTATCAAGAAGGAAGCTAGGCTGGTAGCACAGTGGCCTAACACTTAGTTCTAGAGAGACTTGAGTCCAAATACCAGCTGAACCAGATCCTTTGTATGAATTGCTAAAAACAAGGTACTTAAATCTTCAAAAAATTTTCACCTACAGAATATCTATAGAAATTAAATGAGATGAAATATTCATGTTCTTCCCATAGTATCTGTCATATGATGTAATAACCCATATACATTAACCATTATAAATTACCATCATTCTGAGTCAAAAGAATCTATATTTAGATTCTGTATCACCCACCTCTGCAACCTTGGTGAGATCACATAATCTCTCTAAGCTTTAGTTTCCGCAGTATGAGAACAGTATGCCTCGCAGGATAGCAGCTGGAATTAAATAAGATAATGTGTACAAGGAGTTTAGCTTCGAGCCTGGTACACTGTTAAGTGCTCACTGAGGTTACCTACTGATTTTGGAAAGATCATGCTCTTTGTAAGGCTGGCACAAAGTGGCTGCTTTGCTATACTTGAGACTGCAGGCGCTGTTACCTTCCCTTCAACTAAACAAGGAACCTGAGATGTCTGTGCATTCTGCTTTGTGCTAGATGCTGAGCCTGATTTTTTATCCATTTACACTCATAATCACCCTCTGGGGCAAGTTTTAATGTATAGCTGGGGAAACTGAGACTCAGAAACAGTACTTTGCCAGGAGCCATGCATGAGTGTGAAATCCTGGAGTCTGTAGGTAAGTAAGCTTTATGCTACTCAGTATTTCAGCTCCTTTATTTCTGTTCCATGCTTCCTGGATTGACCTTCCCCAAGTAATCAGATTCAGAACTCCAGTGCAGGACAGGACTCTACAGTGTACTGTTCAACAGAGCTTTCTGTGAGGGTGGAAATGCTCTATGTCTGTGCTGTCTAATAAAGTAGCTACTAGCCACTATGACTATTGCTGTTAGCACTTAAAATATTGCTAGTGTGATTCAGGAGCTGAATTTTTAATTTTATTTAATTTTAAGTAACAATTAAATACTCACATATAGTTCATGGCTATCAATTTGGACAGCAGATCTACAACACCCCTGGGTGAATAATCATGCAATATTTGCTTAAACAACTGAAGTGACAGGTTACTCATTACCTGACAAGCAACCCATTCAATTGCTTTTTATCTCGAACATAAGAAAGGCCTTAATTAGGTTGGACCAACATCTGTTTAGCTCTAACTTTTACTTTCTTGGTCCTAATTTTCCCCTGGAGCTATATAAAGTATGCTTAATCAATTTAACAAAATAGTATCCCCTAATAGTCTGTCCCATGTACAGATTGTCATTTTTACAAAGCATTCTGGGATCAGTTTTTTTACTTTTATTTTTTTTAATGAGGGTACTGTGGGGATTCAGCCTAGTGGGATGGTGATAATATAATGATGGTGATAATAATTATCATGTACTATTACTAGATGCCAGTTATTGTTTTGAGCCCTTTATGCAGATTAGCTCATTTATGTGTTCCAACCACCTTATAGACTAGGTCCTACTTATCAGCGCAACTTAAAGAAAAGGGGACTGAAACAAAGGGAAATTAAATGAATTGACCAAAGTCAACACCCCCTATAAGTGATGAAGCCAGATTTCTAAACTAGAAAGTTTCAATTTAAAGCCCTGTTCTTAACCACACTGCAGTCTAGCTTCTCATGGCCCAGGTTAAAGGAACTAAAAGAACAAGAATATCATACTACAGGGATTGAGGGCTCAGGGCTCATAACTCATACATTCAGTAAGGGATAGTTTAAAGAGAAAGGATCATAGACCTTAGGTTTTCAGGAACCTTCTATTGCCCCCAGGACCCTCACGTAGCTGCAAACACCACTTCCTCAAATGACCATGACTAAAGAAACTGAGAAAGTTGCTCCTGCCTGGGGTGCTCAAACCAGAGGGCAGGAAGATCATGTAAATGAGTGAAGTTGCTTCATTGGCTAAATGTATTTTTATTTTTTAAAACTTCGTCTTTCCCATTTTTTTTTCTGGAGACATGCTGTCTACTCAGGCTGTCTTCTGATTTATTTATTTTTCATAAAGATATAACTACAATGAATGTTCCACAGCATCCTGGCCATATATTATATTTGGAGGAGCCATGTGAGCTAATAGCTATTGTCAATTGGCCCCATTGTCTGTCAGCAATAGAGAACAGAAGAGACTGTGGCAAACTGAAAGGCACATGCCTTATCTAAAAGGACAGTGGTGACTCAGGTCTAGCTTATTTATCACAGCTATGATCAAGCTTACCAAGGAATGCACAAAGGGCTCTTGTGATTACTTGAGTTTATAAAGGAAGTGAGAAATGCAGACCCTTTTTACAAAATATTTCACTTTTTAAATATTGGCAATTAATTCAATTTAAAAAAATCACAGTGTGCTTTGTTATATCCTAAATTAGATCTTAGGAGTGAGAAAGGACACTGACAGAAAAAAAAAATGAAATTCAGATAAAATCTGGAATTAGTTTTTTTAAAAATTTGGCGGAAAAATGATTCTGTAACTAAAACATGAGGGTTAATTAATATATATGTAACCCGTGGGCTGCCAATATGCCATCTCTAACTCAGTCCAAGTGCTACATTTAACAATGAGGAAGCTGAGGCCTGCAGATAAAAAACATTTTGCTAAAAAAACACTTTGCTCAGACATATGAGTTAGTTGCAGCATTTTGCCTAGACACTCCATTTCATACTTTCTCAGGACAGGGCTAATTAATTCTGGAATTATGATAGAATTTTCTCTTTTGCAGTCTGCACTTGGAATAAAGCAAGTCTTATGGATTTCACTTGTAAAGTTCATCACATGCAGTAAGACATTTTATGACCAAATGTCGTGCCACCTTGCTATTGATGAAGATGCTTTCTCTTTTTCCTACCCCACTGGCCTTCCTCCCTGCTCTCTGGCTCAGGCTGGATTTTTCTCTTTAATCTCCTTTTCCTGAATATTTATGGTTTTCCTTCTATTGTTCCCTACCTCCCTGCAGCCACTGGTGCATAAAAAGCCAGATTATGCAGAAAATAGTGGCTATAAATACATAACAACATACTTATCCATAAACCAAGTTCAGCAACACCCGTTCCATTAAAGCATAGAGACTTCTTCAAACCACCAACTAAGAATTATTACTATCATACTCGTGCCACACTATTCATACTATATGGTTGTGCAACTGAGCATAAATGATAAGGCCAGGATCACCTATAAATGGCCATATATGTGTCTTCACTTAAGAAGCAAAGAGATGCTTGCATGTAAGTCCATCTTGACAATATGATTCATAGAGAACAAAAGACTCAGGAAAGAGCTACAGACTTCTTTGCCCAAAGATGGGCCAAAGGCTTAGATGAGTTGCACAAAGCAGGTGGGAGACGACAAGTGAATACAAAATCAGTGCCTGAGACAATTATTTAATTCCAGCAGAGAAGAGCAACAAGCTTGTGGGGTGTAGTCTTCCCTGCACTGGGCACAATTCAAAGACCCATAAGGGAGTAACCTCCTTTGTGAAAAGACATGAAGAAGCCAGCTCCCAGTGTGGTGGTTTACTACTGGGACATCTGGCTAACCTGTGTAGCCTTCTTCCTATTGTACACTCCTTATTCTTTAATTCTCTTCCTAGCCTTGCTTTCCACACTGAACTCTGCTCTATATACTAAGCAATTCCCTGGGTGGTATCTCCCCAAATTTCCCTGATCACAAACAATCACTTCAGTTGCTTATTAAAAACACAGATTCCCAAGACCAACCCAAGACTCCATGGATTAGAATGTTCAGGAGAAGGGCCTGAGACCCTGCACTTGTAATAAACAACTCAGGTGACTCTTGCGACCAACTAACTTTCTGGCTGTACGCTCAGTAACTTTGCACATAAAACCATCCAGAAACCACCAGTAAGAAACACTGATGCCTGGGTCTCTTGTTTAGAGATTTGGATTTAGTTGATCTGGAGCACGGTTTGGACATCAGGATTTAAATCTCCCATAAATATGATGTCAACATGCAGCAAAGGGTGGGAAGCCCTGCTCTACTAGAAAAAAGGTGAGCTACCTATTAAAAGGGAATAATTTTCTTTCAAATCACTAGCAAAGTATGACAGGCACCATATGCTCCAGCACAGGAATTCTTTTATAGAATTTTAAAGTCAATGTTTCAGCTACAAGGGGTCTCAATGGTCATTGAGCAATGCCCTTATTTTTGTCCTTAGGTGAAAACACTGAGGCCAGAGAGGTTAAGTGGCTGGTGCAAGGCCACACAGCTAGTTATTAGAAGACTCATCACAGAGCTCTTTCTGTCACAGATAAGCAACCTCTTCATCAGTGCTTAATTGTGTCTGGAATAAATGTTCTTACATGTACTGGAACTGTTCTGAAGAAGCACCCTGCTGCTTTTCTGTTAAAATGTTTAAATTACATCCAATGAACAAGCAGGAAGTACTCTACCTGTACTTGCTTTATAGGAGAACTTTTGCAAATTCTACCGCACATATGAAACATCTTGGGGTCTTTTAAAAATGCAGATTCTGGAAGGTTGATACATTAAATTTGTGGAAGGTCTAGGAATCTGTAGTTCCTATGCAATGATACACTTGCAACCTTTTTGCTTCCCATAATTCTGCGGCAAACAGTCCAGAGACATGACTTTGAGAAGCTCTGTCCTCTCATTTGATTTCAAGCACTGGTGTAAAAATATCTAAATGAGAACAGCATCTGGCTCTCATCATATATAACACAGTACTTGATACTGTTTTTCCAAATTTGTGCAGAACATCAACCTCCGAGGTCTTTGAGATCAGAGGTTAATTCCACAACTTATAATGTTCTATTAAACAAAGCCATTTTAATCACTGACTGAGTACATAAAAATTTCTTCCTAACTGCCATCTTGCCATCCATACTTTGGTTTACTGGAGTTTTAAAATAACGTTTTCTATTTACATATACCAATATTTTTGCGTATGCATGATTTAGTTTATACCCCTTAAACTAGTCATGGACTCCAAGTTGTACAGGGGCCAGAAATGTACTGCTAATGAATCGAGCAGGCTGAGTTGGGAGTTTCATGGAAGTAGGGGACTGTGGCAAATTTATGGTTCATGCTGTGTGCAGAAAGAACAACTATTATTTGGTTCAGGGCTATTATGATAATGTGGGAGTTCAGACCCAGAATTGATCTGCTTTAGCTCCCTCACTCCACACCCCGCCCCCCATGAAAGAGAAGGTGATGATCTACATCAAGGCTCTATGAACTAGAACCTGAGAGTTAAATCTACCCCCCACCTGCTTTTTTCATGAAATTTTTTTTTATTAAGGTATCATTGATATACACTCTTACGAAGGTTTCACAAGAAAAACAATGTGGTTATTACATTCACTCTTATTATCGAGTCCCCCGCCATACCCCATTGCAGTCACTGTCCATCAGTGTAGTAAGATGCCACCGAGTCCCTATTTGTCTTCTCTGAGCTACACTGTCTTGCCCGTGACCCCACACACACCATGTGCACTAATCATGATACACCACAATCCCCTTCTCCCTCCCTCCCCACCCTCCCTCCCGACCCCTCCCCTTTGGTAACCACTAGTCCCTTCTTGAAGTCTGTGAATCTGCTGCTATTTTGTTCCTTCAGTTTTGCTTTCTTGTTATACTCCACAAATGAGGGAAATCATTTGGTATTTGTCTTTTCTGCCTGACTTATTTCACTGAGCATAATATCCTCTAGCTCCATCAATCATATTGTTGCAAATGGTAGGATTTGTTTCTTTCTTATGGCTGAATAGTATTCCATTGTGTATATTAACCACCTCTTCTTTATCCATTCATCTACTGATGGACACTTAGGTTGCTTTCATATCTTGGCTATTGTAAATAGCGCTGTGATAAACATAGGGGTGCATATGTCTTTTTCAAACTGAGATCCTGCATTCTTAGGGTAAATTCCTAGGAGTGGGATTCCTGGGTCAAATGGTATTTCTATTTTTAGTTTTTGAGGAACCTCCATACTGCTTTCCACAATGGTTGATAGCTTACATTCCCACCAGCAGTGTAGGAGGGTTCCCCTTTCTCTGCATCCTTGCCAGCATTTGTTGTTCTTAGTCTTTCCGATGCTGGCCATCCTTACTGGTGTGAGGTGATGTCTCATTGTGGTTTTAATTTGCATTTCCCTGATAATTAGTGATGTGGAGCAACCAAATGTGTTTTAAAATTATTAAAGGCTTTTGCTATGGCATTTCCCTCAACCCTCTATCTTATATAAGTGCTTGATCTTTCCTTCTGCAGTTTTTCCAGCCATGATACTTTTCATGAAGGAATGTGATCCCAGGAGCTGTTGGGGGATTGCTGTAATGCATTCTTATATTTCATGTTGAGTTTTAAAAATTGCTTTCAGAGGTTTTGGGGGTGGAAAAGAAAGGGAAGAAAACAAAAGGAGGGTCATAAAGAAGTTTGGGTTAAAATATTCCAGAACTGTAGCCAGCTGGAAGGCCTTTACATATCACTGTTGTTTCAGGAGTCACTCAAGTTTAATAGCTCGGGGTAAAATAAACAAAAATGCCTGACTTGGGTCCTATAGACTAGACTACATTTCCCTTTGTCTAACCTCCCAAATGTACCTGAGGAATAAAATAAGAATATAGGCTTGAGGTAGCACGCAAATGGTATTCTATCCCCGAAGTTTCCAGCTCAAGAAAGAGCATATGTGATGAAATAAGCTTTGTTATTCAAGTAGTGAAAGATATTTCATGGTGGAAGGCAAGATAAACAAAGTACACCAGGAAGAAAACAATTTAGACAAGAGAAACCTTTAGATATACATTGCATCTATGGCTTAGAATTTATGAAGCATTATTAGAAGCATATGAATAAATGAAAATAATACTAGTTAGTATAGACTTAGTGTGTACAAAGCTCTGCAGTGAACACTTTACATGTTCATTATGTCATTTAATTCTTATAGGGTATTATCCCATCTTATAGGCAATGACACTGAGGCCTACACAGATTAAGTAACTAGTTCTAGGTGATATAGCTTGCAAGAGGTAAGGCCAGAATAAAAAAACCCTGCTACTCATATTTTTATTTTTCCAGTAACCCTGTGAGGTACATCTGTTTTGCAGATTAGGTAGGTAAACACTCTGAGGAAGAACATCATGGAGCTAATAAGTGGCAGCACCAGGACTAGAACGCAGGTCTCCTGACTTAGATGTCCTTTCCATCATGCCACGTCATTCCCCACCTGATATATGCCAATTAGAGATACAGAGAAAGAATCTCAACAGGAGCACAGCCACTCAGAGACGATACCAGGGAACAAGTTGAAGATAAAGATAAAAGTAGAGAGCTCAGGATGGACCCTTTCAAAAGGTAGATCATGACTATTGCTAGAACATATAATGTGAATAAAAAGTAAGGCTTTTATACACACACTCAAAATAATGCCAAAACTAGTGATTTTAAAGTGGCGATCAGCAAACTGTGGTCCCATGGGCTAACTCAGTCCCAGTGGGCCAGATGCAGCCTGCCACCTAGTACTGTAAATAAAATTTCATTGGAACACAGTCACAGCCATTCATTTACATATTGTATATGGCTGCTTTCATGTACAATGGCAGGGTTGTGTAGCTGCAACAGAGCCCATCCGGCCTGAAGAGCCTAAAAAATTTACTGTTTGATCCATTACAAAATAAAGCTACCAAGTGTTTCTTAGAGAAATGCTGTGTCATACAGGAAGTGTTCTGGTACTGTACCACTTGCAGGAGAACCATTTCCAGCTTGGAACTAAAGCAGGAAGTGAGGTTTCCTGCAAACAAGAACAAAATAAAAACTCTTGCTCTAGCCCGAGAGGCCTGAAGAATACCGAGTGTCCATAGATAGAGAGTGAGAGAGCAGGAGTGAGGATGCATGCAGACTGTGATGTCATTAAGGGCACCTTTGTTAATGAGGGAAGCCGACAATTAGTATTTGCCAAGTACGCTAATCTTAAGCACAATCTTAAGGTCAGTGAGGATGGTACTTTCTGCAAAAGTATATGCACTAAGAACATTCCAGATGAATATGATATATAATAATGGCTGTGACTCAAGAATTCGACATCTCAGTGCAGGAGGCTGGGATGAGAGTGAGATCTCAGAACTCAGTGGGGAAAACAGATCGGACCAGTATAAAGACCCTTCCTTAGGTAAGACGTAGCACCAATTCCCCCCTAGGAAAATCTGGACAATTCTACCAGAATTTGTTACATGTTTCTATAGTCTAACAATTTTTGTACATGGATATATACAGTAAAGTGTTTCCAGAGCTTATGTCACGATATCAATTCTATCAGGTCTCTAACTGCACTTACCAGTTAGTTGCATGCTAAAAAATATATATGTATATATTTTTATATATTATAATACATATAATAAATATATATAATGATACTATATTATATCATACAAAATGGTATGTCATATCATTAAATATGATATAATATATATTTTTGATTATATAGATACATATATAATATATACACATATTTTAGATATATAGAACATATTTATGATTTCATATATTTAATTTAATTTTTTAATTAATTTTATTTTTATAGGTTACATAATTAATATACATTATATTAGTTTTAGGTGTACACATAATGATTCAACATTTGTATGCATTGGTAAACAGACTTAAAATGATTATTTCACATCTGTCACCATACAAAGTCACAACACTGTTCTTGTGATGAGAACTTTTAGTCTTTACTTTTTAGCAACTTTCAAATTGGCAACATCTTATTAACTACAGTCCCCATCATACATTACATCACATTGACTTATTTTGTAACTGGGAGTTTGTACCTCTTGATCTCCTTCACCCATTTTACCCACCTTTTATTTTAATAACATATTTTAATATATTTTATATTATATATTTTAGCATATATTAACATATTTTACTTATATTACATATGATAAAATATATAAAAGTATAAATATATATTCTACAATAAAATAAATAGGAATAATATATATATATATATATATATATATATACACTAAAATATTAAAAAAATTTTTGGTCTCATGTGAGGGAAAGAAGTTGGGAAATAGTTCATTATTTAAGACTGTGGAATAACTGTACTCATAAAATTTAAACTTGTGTGTCATTTTGTGGCTAAATCATCTGAAGGCTGCTTTGGCATTTAAATGAGGTAACTTATATCAAGAGCTGGGTACAGTGATGGCCAGACAACAGAAGTTCATAAAATGTTGGCCATCTTTCTCAATCAGTCCTTCTGCTGTCTTCAAATAAAATCTGTAATTTGAACCCTTCCAAGTACTGTCGCTAGGAGATATTTGTGCTGGAGGTCCCTTTGTGATTATGGTAGTTGAAATTCTGGGGCTCAGAGAAGTTTTGAAAATCCCAGGTAAACAGCGTCACCTACTGAATATCTACCTACAAAGCTTAATTTCATTTTGGTGGGCTACCCATTCCTCTAGTAGTTTTAAGTGTTTTAACTTCTCAATTAGACAAAACTGATCTATGTGCAGTCTCAGAGAAACTGTAAAAAACAGCATCTATGCAGCCAGTCATTCCTTCTAGAAAAATTCTAAGCAGATCTTTAATTGGCTGCTAGAGGCAAGGATGTAACTTAATAAGCTGCTATCTCATGCCAACCTTTCTCATCTTTGTTTCTAAGAAAAAGAATGCCTATCTCATTATGAAGTATCCTCAGTACATCTTCTGGCTCACCTTTTCCTACCTCCACACCCCCACTGCCAAATTGGTACAAATTTCCAGTGGGATTACCATTGGTTTTTTAGAATCTTCATTTAAGAAAATTCTACACTATCATATGCTAAACACATATACTTTTTGCTAATGTTTTTTTTTCTAGCTCTAAGAGTATTTTCTAGGTAAGAGCAAAATCTTGAATGAGATGGTATCTTTCTGCCTTAACGAAATGCTTGAACATGATCTCCTGGGTCTCCCTGTCAAACTTTAATGTCACTCTACTGCTCACATCAATGTATTGCTGATTTCTCACGTTCTTCTCTGACTTCTTACACTCTGAGTGCTGTTAATCCCTTTCTATTTTCCTTGAATCAGGGGATTTTCCTGTGTAAAAGGGCAACCCGCTTTCTGTATTTATCCCAGTATATAAGGAAGGGCTGGGGTGATGTACGCTACAGGCAAAAGGAAAATACATAGTAGTTACTGCCTGGTCCTGGATTTGGATTTTTTCTAGGCCTGTTTGCCTGGACTGGGCAGAAATTACATGGACCCCGGTTGTGCATTTGTTCCAATCCATTGCAGCCTCCAGCCTTGATGACAGGTCTCTGAGGGTTTAACAGGACATAAATTGTCTCAAGAGGTTAGCCTGGTCCAAAATGATGTTCTTTCCAAGGCCCTGGATGTAGACTGTTAGTGAAGGCTAACATTTTATTAGAGTCCATTGATATCAGTCTCCTGAGATCTAAATATGAATGAAGCATTTGATTTTACTTTTTAATTTTAAAGACTGTAAAGGAACTTAATTTATTTATCACTCTTGTTGTCAGTGTTTAATTTTGATGTTGAAAGCCTGTGTTACCTTTACTTCACTGTCTCTCAGTTTGTTCATCTGTGAAATAGGAATAACAAAATAACCTAACTTGGGGATATCTGAAGATTAAATAGAAATAATGACAAAATGCACATAGCAGAGTATCTGCCAGGTAAAGGCTCTGTATGTATTTATTACTACTCTCTTTCTTACCTCTGGTATTAGCAAGGCTACACTCAAGTAAAACCAAAAACACAGAGAAGCTAAGTGATAAAGCCCACGTCACACTGCTAGTTAGGAGCAAAGCAAAGGCGAGCATCAAGTTCCTTGATATCTAGTTCAATCTGACTTTTTGTAGTGGGAGGAGATTCTTTATGCTAATGACTCAGACCTGAAAAGCATGTCACATCAGAGGTGGCTCACATACACACAGCACACATGTGCTCTGGAATTCCTTGATGAGATTATGATCTGTGGAGAATTGTTGAATAGAAAACATGTAGAGACAGGTAGACATGAATTCATATTTTATTTCCACAAAGTCAGGCCTTAAACCAGGAGTTCCCAATGTCCCAAATGTGTGGTACCCCACAGTGTCTCAGTTGTTTCTTCACTATGCCTGCTGGGCCCAAAGAATACTTAATGTTTCCACTTATTAAGTGATTAGTTCAAACAACTTAATAGATGTTTATGTCCTAATAGCTTAGCAGACATTTGAAAATATACATAATCTGAAAGATAAAATATTATAAAATGTCATATTTTATATATAATAAAATACTATAAAATATTTCACATATTTTATAATATTTAAACATATATAAATATGTAAAGGATAGGGAATATATGCAATATTATATATAGATATATGGCATTTTTACAAATGTGTATCATAAAATATAAAATAACATTTTTGTACTTCTTAGACATGAAAATCAGATTAGACACTGTCACTCTTATTTCTTATTCTACATTGATTTTCTCATGATATATGCTTTTGATCACAGCAACTGCTGAAAACCTAGGTATACAAAGATATGACATCATAAAAAATATGTAGCAAAAAGTACAAACGATATGTAGTTTGAAACTGAACTACCTGAGCTAGCAGTTGGTTCAGTATTCAAGAAATGTCAACTATCATTCTAACTTCCAGAAATTTAAAAATATCCTATATCTAGAGCTTTGTGAGATCAATGTGGTACCTCAGGGTTCCTCAGCACACAGTTTTGAGAACCATGGATTTAACATACTCTCAGCCTTATTATCCTTACCGACAAATCTTGGGAAGGTACTATCTATCTATCTATCTATCTATCTATCTATCTATCTATCTATCTATCTATCTATCTATCTACCTATCTACTTATCTATCTAGCATTTGTGAGGATAAAAGTACAGAAACCAGTGGGTCTCAACCTTCAGTGTATATAAGAATGAGTTCTTCCTTTTTTCTTTTTTAATGTCAATTACTGATTCTCCATCCCCAGAAATTCTGACTCATTAGGGCTGGGGACTGCCCCAGGAATCTGCATTTTTATTCTCACCAGGAGACTTATATGTAGGTGGTCTGAAGACTACACTTGGAAAAAAAATACTTGAGATTTAACAGTTATTATTTTGGGGATGCAAGCACATGCCAACAATTTAGAGAAAAGAGTTAACCTATAGCCTTTTCTCCTTACTAGGTAATAAGAAAGCTCAAAATGACTCCAGGGGCTTGCTAAGTTTCTTTCAACCAGTTCCCTAGGTAATCAGTCTATAGTTTCTCACCTATTCCTCCTACATGGGCTACCTGACAGCATTTTGTTAAAACAACTAATAGGAAACCTGATCTATGAATTTAAAAAAAGGGCACTGAAACAAAATAAGATATTGAGTGTGTGAAGAATCTATTAAATTGTAAAGGTTGCTCTGCATAAAGTAAAATTTCTGTTATTAAATCTCCATAGACTACAAGGGGGCACCAGCTCACACTGTAAAGAGCAGACTGGGCCTCTGTGATGCCTAACATGCTAAGCACAAGGGATGTAGACTTTTCCTCTTGAAGGATATTTGCCTACAGCATAATACCAATAATGGAAATAATATCAGATCATATAAAGTTGAGGCTTTTATTTCCACAGAACTGAGAAACGATGAGAGAAGCACTCTGGGAATTTTCCCCTTAGATTAAATATTTGAATCATGACTGTCTGAGACAATCACATTGAGCTCGAAAATTACTTTGCTATCTCAAGCATGCTGAGAATAAAAGACACTTTTGGTATCACAATTAAGACATGAAAACCTTATTTTCTATGGGATTTCTATAGTTAAGAAAACAGAAAAAAAATATGTGAATGGTACTTAATGTTTTAGCTAAATTTAACTAGCTCCATTTTGCTGCAGATATAGGAATAAAAAGTTCATAGCCTTTTGGAGCTGATTAAAGAGCCTCTGCTGAAGCTCTCATTGTCATAAGCCAGATCAGAGAAGAGGAAAAAAAGAAAAGCCAGCAGGGTAACCATCTTGTTGTTTTACCTCTGAAACTGAACTACCTGAGCTAGCAGTTGGTTCAGGTGGCAAACTTTAGGTTTTCTAGCACCTTCTATTTTTATTTTTCTTAGAAGTTTTTAAAAAATTTAAATACAGGTGATATGCAATATTATATTGGTTTCATGTGTACAAAATAGTGATTTCACCATTATATTCATTACTAAGTCTTTGACTTGATAAGTGTAGTTATCATCTATCAACACACAAAGTTATTACAATGTGATTGACTATATTCCCTATGCTGTACTTTCATGCCCATGACTAATTTATTTTATAATTAGAAGTTTGTACTTCCTTATCCCCTTTATGTATTTCACCCATCCCTCCACCTCCTCCCTATGGCAACCACCAGTGTTTAGTGTTTATGAGTCTATTTCAGTTTTCTCTGTTCATTTGTTTTGGATTTTAGATTCTACATGTAAGTGGAATCATTTGAGACTTGGATCTCAAACTCCCCTGACATATTCCTGAGGCCTTGGTAGTCAGGGCAGCACTTCTTTTATGGGCTTATTCCCTTTATGTTATTTTTGCTGGAGCCACTTGGCACTTCTTTTGGACGCCACCAAGCTTTCAGAAGAATTGATCAAAAGGCAGAAACATTCCATCCATCTCTCTGTCTATAATGTGTGACTGGCCTTAGGCGAAGGTGGTAAGCATTTGATGATGCATTTTCTTCAGCAAGATCTCCTTTCCAAAACATGCCCTAACTCAATTATCATCTCTCAATGTTGTTTATTCCAAAACCACATTGGTACTGAAGGCCCTTTTATCAAGGCTAAAGTGTCATTCTATGTCTCTTCTTTACCACCTTTTGGGCTCCAGCCAAACTGAATTAACTAGGGCTTCTTAGTCTACTCTCTCTAGTCCTCCATCTTTAGACGTTTACTCCTGCAAACTCCTTCTATTCTAGAAGATTGTCTCACTCTTTCTCAGCTTCTATCTGCTAACATCTTACCAACTCTTCCAGGAAAGCTTCTCTGATGCCCAGTACCCAAAGCAGGGATGCGATATGCCTGAGATAACAGGGCCAGGAGAAGCCAACTTCAGGTTCCCCCTCCAGGGCCCTGCTACCAGCAAGATGCCAGCTCCAACATGACCCGCCCCCCCTCACCTGGAAGTTTCTGTTTATGTTATCTGGACCCAGAGCACTGACCTCCATGTGCCCATCACTTTCTTTCTGATATTATAGATGTGTGGTCAGACTCAGGCCTTCTCCATTAGATTGCAACTTTTTAAAAGATGGAATTCACTTTTGCATCCTTCCCAACATAAGACATATATAGCATGCTTTCAGTGAGTAGTAAATGAATTAATGAATTAAAGAAAATAATTGACATGCAGTTACACCTAGAAATTCTTCAAAAACTGTAATGCATTTATGGCATAAATGACTGTGCTTCCCTGTTTCTGTGCAGGAAATATTCATAGAAAGAGAATAGGAGATCACTTGGACTATGAGGTCATGACTCAACTCTGGGGTCAAGGGTCAGTGGCTATGGAAGGAGAGTAGCTCAGGGAGACTATTTAAAAGAAAGAAACTTTACCTTGTTTTATTCTTTAGCTTAACACCTGGAAAAAGAGGGATATATTTCCCTATTCAATTTCATATCCATTCACATGAAAAAGGCAAGAAAGTATAAGTGTATGTCATATTGACCACATCCCCCAATGTCACTGGCAAAGTTAGTTATCTGGACTTCACACAGTGTATCTCAGATGGAACCAGCAGATAGAAAAGGAGACATCCTCTTTGGTCCACTGAAACCTTGGCTATTTAAGTTCAAAGAGTCCATTAGTTTCTTTCTAAAACCATGAGGGACATGTAACAGATGATATGCTACGAAATCTTGTAAATCTATACTACCTTCTAATGGAGAATATGCAATTTGCATGCCCATCAAAAACACAGTGGCTTGTTTTCAAAGCTTTAAGCACAGTATTTTTACACTGATTTTCAAGAGTCACTTATGCCTGATGCATTGTTTTGATGGTATATGAAAACAAACTCAGGAGATGTGAAAGAATAATTTAAAGAAAATAAAAGGGATAAAAATACTCTTCAATGAAACAAGTGGTACTACTTATATTAAGAAAGGTTCATGGGAGCTGGCTCATAGCAGCATTTTGTGACCTGGTTTTTAAGCCATTTGTGAAATGAAAGCTGCCAGGGTGGGACTATGTATACCATAGAAACTGATAAACATTACAAATCAAAGTCTGTACTTTTTGGGGAGAACTGATTTGCCAACACACTTAGTAAATGCTAGGATAGTTGTAGTTTGCAAAGAAGAAAATCAAAACATATTCTTACTGATGTCTTGTTTTCTCAAAAATCTACATCAAGGACAGTATCAGTGACTACATATTCAATGATAATGCTTTAAGTACAGTTGTACACATTGCAAAAGTATGACTATTTACAACAAGAGGATTTTAAGTCATAGTGCTACCAGAAATAAAGTATCTAAAGAGCTTTAATTAAAATGCCTTTTTAATACACAAGTTTTGTCTGTAACTCTTGTAGTATATATAATAGCTACAAGAATAAATGAACCTTAAATGTAATTTCTCTGTCAGATTTGGTTGGCCATCACCATCCTTATTGTCAGAATTATCTTTAAATAGTAATCATGGTATATCTAAGCCCTTGTTTCTAATAATACAGTTCTCTATACTTTTATGACTAAATTTTATACTTGTAAACAAATACAATTCTTTTAATGCTGTGCTCATTAGAATCCAGTCACATGTCTTTGACAGTCAGAAGGAAGGGGAAGGTTGTCCTGGTATACTTCATCACTGCTGATCCTTCCCCTGTGCCCCTTTCTCAGTATTCACACCAATTGTGGATACTTCCATTAGTGAAGTTGATCTTGGCCATATGAAATGTGGGTGGAACCTACAATGTGTCTCTTCTTAGGCCAAGTCCTTAAGAGCCATTGTACATTTCTCTTTTGCCCCTGCCACTAACCAGGAGAACACTATGCCCTAGGAAGCCTTCATCCTTTAGACAGAGCCCCAGAATGAGAAACATGGCATGGACTTGGATCCAATCTCTCCTGCATGCAAGCTCAGACAAGCCTAGCTGACATCAACCAAACTCCAGGAACTTACTGACCCACAAGTGAGCAATAACTGCTTACTTTAAACTTCTGAGTTTTGATGCAATTGGTTTTGCAACAGCAATAACTAATTAGTGTTTCCAGACAATAGGCATAAGTAAAAATTATCTGAAACTTTCTTTATGACAGTTTATATAAATCACCCCTGTACAGGTTTTGGAATGAGAAAGCAAAGTTTTGAATTGTGGCTCAATTATTTACAAGCCCTCTAGCCTCTGTTTTGTCATCTATAGAATAGGACAATAATATTTATTTCAGAGTTTCTGGTGAGGATGAACTGAGAATCCTCACTGTAAAATGATCCATTACAAAGGGCTTGACAGAATCTGGCACATAAGAAAAGTTAAAAAATTGATAGTTCTAAGTATTATGTTTATTAAATAGCATTTATTGAACATTCACTGTTGACAAAAGCACTAATACTGACTGAAATCTGGAAGAGAAGCAAAAAAGCATATTTTTGGTTTAGAGTCAGAAATCACTAATAAAACAAAATTACCTGTAAGACAACACATTCAATATTGACTGTAGAACAAAGCCAAAGGCAATTGTTTTGAAACTAAATACAGATTTGGAATGGAGACTTATTTTTTGAACACTGCCAAGCACTGACTATGTCAAAAAGTCATGGTAAAATTTGATGGATGGGTTCCAATAAGTAAGTAAAAATTAAGGCACAGCGTTACCCAAGTGTTGCTAACAACAGGCACAAGAGCCATAACAGGTGGCCCAGAGCTTGCCAGGGAAGAGCGTTTTTGACATAAGCTTGAACAGCAAAAACAAATACCCACATCTGCAAATGAGCTCCAAGCCAAAGAATCATAAGCTTTGTACTTGAATATAAACTATTTTAATTTGAGAGAAACCCACTAACTGATTAGAAAATTCAACCATATGGTCTTCAGTGAATTAAATTGGCTCGGGACTCAATGTCTCAGATTTGCCCTAATGCTGTTTTTTCAAATGCAAGAGATAAAGTAGGTAAATAGTAAAGACTGTAAAGTATAGGTGGATGTGTACCTCACTTAACATTCTGATGATTCCCTTTAGAAGCCCCAATGTCCCTATGTCTCCCAGATACTATTTCATGATTGCTTTCAAAGAGCAGAACTTCAACTAGTCTAAGGTGTCAAACATTAGACGGCATAGAATCATCAGAAATGCTTATTTAAAATGCATACCCTGTCCAGCACCCAGGTATCCTGATTCAGTGGTCTGGAGTTCACCAGTTTGGAGTGATGATTGGGACTCTCCGTTCTTCCCCAGGTGTATGTATGAGGAGATGGTCAAGCAGATAGTCTGAGGACTGTGCTTTGAGGAATAGTGGTCCATGGGCCAAAGATATGTTTTCTTTGGTTCACAGATTAGTTTTATTTGATGGTTGCCAAGAAGTATGGATTTCATATAAATAGATTTCTGGAGTTTCTTAAAAAACAAGATATGGCAATTCCTGAGCCAGGTTTCTGCACAACAAAAATGTGCCAGAGGTGAGTAGCACCAAGGAGGCCATGAAAATAAGAGACCAAAGGCAGGATGTCAGAGTTAAGGTTTTCAGGCTGAAAGCCTAGATCACATGGCATTATAATAATCATAGCCAACATTTAAGGAATGCATACAGCCAACTAGACCTTCTTCTAGATGCTTTACATATATTATTTCTAAGCCTCACAACTTCTCTGCAAAGTAGATACTAAGTTCTTGATTGTAAAATTAGAAAGCCAATAGTCAGAGAGATTAAGTGTGTTGCCTAAGGCCACACAGCTGGCAAAGAGTGGTGCTGGGCTTCAAGCCCAGGTCTGCCTGGTTCCAAGGCTTCCCTTCCTTAATGATCCATTGCTTTTCCAACTCAGTATGTTAAAGAGGAAGAGAAGTACAGAACAAATGTTGAAAGCAGTACGCTGGGATTCAGGAATTGCAAAGATTTACAAGGCAAAACTCGACAAAACAACTAAGAAATGTTTTCCATAACTAAGCCTTCTATGTTGCCAGCAATATGTCATGTGATTTTCTTTCTTTCTAAGGGAATTTTTCTTTGATCAAATAATTCAAGGGCAACGTGGTGTTTGTCCTGGCTGTTGACATCATCCATTATTAATCCTGTGATTTTTAGAATTAATGGAAATTCTTATAAGAAGTGTATTCACAGCCTGGCTTATTTCACTGAGCATAATATCCTCCAGCTCCATCCATGTTGTTGCAAATGGTAGGATTTGTTTCTTTCTTATGGCTGAATAGTATTCCATTGTGTATATGTGGGAGGGTGGGAGAAGGGGATTGAAGGGTATTATGTTTAGTACACATGGTGTGGGGGATCACAGGGAAAACAGTGTGTAGCACAGAGAAAGCAAATAGTGAATCTGTGGCATCTTACTACACCCAAGGACAGTGACTGCATTGCGGTATGGGTGGGGACTTGATAATATGGGTAAATGTAGTAACCACATTGTTTTTTCATGTGAAACTTTCATAAGAGTGTATATCAATAATACCTTAAAAAAAAAAAGAAGTGGATTCAGTGACCTGCCAAATTTGGAATATTCTTATGTATCTTCTGATGTCATTATGTGTGTTTGTATGTGGGTATGAAACCAGGTGTCTTAAACTTTGTAGGGTATCCTCCAATTAAAAAAAAAATCAGTCCCACTGTCCCATAAACCACTG
Source organism: Smutsia gigantea (assembly GCA_032199065.1). Taxonomy (NCBI): domain Eukaryota; kingdom Metazoa; phylum Chordata; class Mammalia; order Pholidota; family Manidae; genus Smutsia; species Smutsia gigantea. The sequence goes on along the minus strand of JAVSCE010018233.1, from coordinate 101,240 downwards.
GAGTCATCTAGAAATTTCAGTTATTCAGCATCTATATTTTATCCTAATTCAACTGTTTTAAAACTAAAAGTGGTACAAAATTCTTATAAGATCATGTGTACTAACCATGGGTATAGAACAGTTGGTCTCTGGATAATCCATGCATCATTTACCATTTATCAGAGTTAGAAAAGGGCAGTGGTGCTATGGAAAAATTCAGAGTAGAAGCCCAAATCATGGAATTCTAGATGATATTCCTGTTCTGGAAAGAAAAGTTATTACCTTCTTTTTATGCCTCTATAAATAAGAGAGTTGGAAATAATTTCTACAATTCTTTTCAGTTCCAAAACTCTATCAGTCTATAAGAATTATTAGCTTATCCTATGAGGAGAAAGAAAAATTCCTCCCAATTTCTTGTAAATAGAAAGCATGTAACTAAAGCTTAAAGGCAAATATATTTCTTGTGAAACTTGTGAATAACTGGTATGCTCACATGTCAAAACCCCATGCACAGTCCTACAATATGACAAGTTACTAAGATTCACTAATATGTGGTTATGCTGTACTTCTGAATATACAGAGAATTACATTTCTTTGCTTTCTTGAAGTTAGGCATGCTCTTGGGACTAGTTCTGGCTAATGAAATATGATTTAAAGTGACACGGGACACTCTGAGATCAAAGTATTTAATTGCAGGGGCTCAATTTTCCAACCTTCTTATTTTCTGTCCTTCAGATGGGTCAACTATGAGATGGTAGATACTCCCACAGATATAGGCCCCTTGGTGACTGTAGAGCTGAGTAACTGATTCAAACTGCATTGGACATATAACGTGAGTAAGGCATATAGCATGAGTGTCAAAATACGGGAGTTTTAAAGTTAATTTCTTCCCACAGTAAAAATCAAAGTATGGTGCATGATGTGGTAGTATGAGAATCAATTGGGAGATTATTGAAAGTGCAGAATCTCAGGCTCCACCCCAGAACTATTGAGTCAGAGGTTGCATTTTAACAAGATCGCCAAGTGACTGGTATGCACATTAGTGTTTGAGAAGCACTGAGAACCTATTCTGATTTATACCATGCTTAAGTAACTTTATACAAATGTAGATACATTGGAAAGATGTAGCTTTCCTTAATAACCATGGCCTTCTCTGCTTAAGGATCTTTTTTAATATGCTGCAAGACTTTCTTACAAATATGACAAATGCAACAGAGAAATAATTGAAATATAGCATCTTATGGGTGCATTAAAATATACCTAACAGCACTGATGTTTTCTGTTCTTGAAGAATCAAGAGAGGAAACATATAAATGGTCTTACTTATACAAATTTCTTAATGGTTTCCTATAATATGTGGAATTTTTAGCTTCAGACTATCTCAAAGAACACGTTTTTTTAAGCCTGTTATCTCACTAATATCTATTCATTCGTTCATTCAACAAGTATTTTTTGACTATCAACTATGTGATTCAACTATTTATTTTATTGTAGTAAAATGCATGTAGCATAAAATTCACCAGCTTAGTATTTTAAAGTGTACAATTCAGTGGCATTTAGCGCACTCACAAAGTTGTGCATCCGTTACCATGATCTGGTTCAAGAATATTTTCCTCACCCCAGAAAAGAAACCTCACACTCTTTAAGCAATCTCTCTCGTCTTCTCTCCTGCAGGCCCTGACAACCATTCATCTGTTTTGTCTGTATGGATTTGCTTATTTTGGATATTTTATATAAAAGCAATCACACAATATGCAGCTTTTATGTTTAGCTTCTTCTACTTAGTGTAATGTTTTTCAGATACATCCCTCATAGCATGTATCAGTACTTCAACTGTTTTTAAGGATGCAGAATACATCATTGTATGATACACCACATTTTGCTTATATATTCATCAGTTGGTGAACATTTGGGTTCTTTTCACCTTCTAGCTATTATGAATAGTGCTGCTATGAATATGCTGTACAAGCTTTTGTTTGAACAGCTGTTTTCAATTCTTTGGGAATGGAATTATTTTTAAACTATAAGAAAAACACAGATAAATTCCCTGTCTTTAAGGGATTTAAATCTAGTAAGAGAAAAGATATTTTACTATTGAAAGTAGAAAATGTCAGAGGCTTTTAGATTAAGATCAGTAAAGCAGATCTTCAGTGAAATACCTCAGAGCTAGAAATCTCCAAAGTTAAATAAAAAACAAGCAAAATGAGTTTAGGAGGTATAGTAGTTACACCTAATTCCAATCTCAGCTCTACTACTTACTAGCTGTATGACCCTAGGCAACCTGATTTCTCCAAGCCTTCATTCCTCTTTTGTTAACTGGGAATAATGATAACATATCCTACTCTGTGGGGTTGTTTTGGAGATTAAATATGATAATGCATGTAAAGCACTATGAGGGTTCAATAGGTGGTCATTACTATTATATGCATTTGATAGCAAAATGGGGCTTCCCCAAATATAGTAAAACCACGTGGAGGGGACCTGGTGCATTTCTCTCCAGAGGGACTTCCTTACACGGTTACTGAAATCCTATACACACTACTCGAGGCATTTTACATGAGATGGTAAGGGTGGCCTCGCCCTCCAGTCACAAGTGTGGACAAAAAACTAGCTTGGCTAGTCCAAGGACTCTATCACTTCAGGGAACAGTAGGTCATCAGATTGAACTGGAGGCTAAGCTAAAGTATTTTTTGTTTTGTTTTGTTTTTTAATAAGGACTGTGGCAGAAAAAGGCATCTCTAGCACCTAGAACCATAAGGAGGATGTAGGCTGTAGCTTCTTTTGGCCATTTGAGCATGGTATGTGGACCAATTCTGGTAAGAAAGAATTAGACCAACACACTCATCTAAGGAGTCCTCTAAGCAAGAGAATCTATTGCCATCTTTTGAGACTCTGATGTCAGCTGAGCCTGTGATTAGGCACTAAATGGAAGTTTGAACTGGGGTTCTGGTCACTTTAAAAGCCAAGACTAATGCAAAGTTATCACAAAACCAGGTAAATTAACTTGTTTATATAATTCTGAATTTATGAGGCATGAGAAACCTGCTATTTCTCCATATCTCTGCACAGAGCACCATCATAAATGTGGTATTTCAGAGGTTACTCACACATGCCACTGCCTGTCTGTGGTTCTCCTGTTTTCAAGTTTACACACCTGACAGTCTTCCAAGTACCCGGTTTGCCAGCAGCTAGTGGGGAAGATGTGTGCCTGGAGCTTGGAGAAAGCCAATGTCATAATTTGAGACTGAGGGCATTAATGCCAAAGTAAAACAGCAAACACGCTAGAAAGTTTTGGTTAAGTAAGGCTTTGGTAAAAAAGGCTCTGGCAGTCAAGAACTGTGGCCTCTGAACTTTAAAGCCAGTCTCCAAGGTGTCACTAAACTTCACCACCTAGTGCAGATTTATCCTGTGGCAGAACCTGCTTTGAATGGTTCTGCTGGCACAAATTACCCACGAGAGGCAAAGTTTGGAAGCTGAGGCACCAAATATGGTAGATTACTCATTAAGACTAGTCACAAGGAAGACTATGTTCTAATCCTCCAGGAGGCTTGAAAGACATGGCAAAAGACATAGCCTCAGAGCACTTAGCAACATCACACTATGATATATTTTCCATTCTGCACAAAGCTCAGAACCAACCTGCCATTTTGATTTTGCCTTCCTACTAGGTTTTTATTTCATTACATTCTGTCATCCTCTTGGTTAACCACTCACTCTCTTTCTTAGCTTCCATGCCATGGTTTTCTACCATTAAGCTTTAATTTCTAGTTCAATTTCACTTGTTTCTGCTCTTTGGGGCTATAAGGCTATGTACACATTTGTTATATATAAAGTTTATTCTCTGAAATGAATGAAGAAATAAAGCGCATACAGAAATCAGTGTTTTCTGTGAGTCAATGTTTAGACAGAGTGAATACCAAAGTAAACTGCACAACAGAAACTAGATAATGTATCTATGCCTCATGTTAGCCTGCTGGGTTATGTAAGTCCCTGAAAAATGCCCTAAACAATTTGTGATAATCCACCGAAGTTGAAATGTGCACAGGGCAACCACACAGGTTTGTTAATACCTCTCAGAAAATAGCTGAAATGCTTAGACCAGCTTCCTGGCCCAGCAGACACTTTCCCCAGCAATTTCAGCTCAAGGGGCTTCAAAGCTGTGTAATAAGTACTTTTCCCAAACACAAATCTAAAACTAAATAGGATCATCAAGAGGAAGAGACTGTCCTTCTGAAACTGGGGTGGCAATTGCCGTGCTCAGTAAAAACAGCATCTTACCCGAAATCAAAAGCAATTTTATAAAATTGGTAATTTCAACCCTCCACACAGCCCAGGCCAGACACTGAGGAATGTATTTGTGAGAAAGGGACAAATCGCAGCTGATCACAACCAGCTGATTTATGAAAACCAGGCATGTAGAAAATATGAAAGTTGAGGCTAGCTTGCCAGTTGAGTCAGATGAGAAATATGGGGTCCCTGGGAGCATCAAAGAGTAACGTCTTTTTATACCAGCAGATTCATAGGTTGATGGCCTAGGTTACCCAAAATGAGCAGTGAATATCCCCTTGAAGATACCATATTAAAAAAGTTAACACCCTGTAATCAATGAGTTGTTTCAGTATCCAGATACCTCTATTTAAAATTTTCCTCCTACTATAAAAACACTAATGCTTGAGGATTTGGAGGATGTCTAGTTGCAGATTATCTTGGTCCATTTATTTCCCCTGATAGAAGCTGATAGTGGAGAGTAAGGCAGCCCTACCTCTTGCTTCAAATGATATTATCCATTTGAAGAGACTTCTTCAATGAGAAGTCCTATCATTAGTGAGAGACTGGCGGTGTTCATGCACTTTAATTAATTACAAACAAATGATGTTGAACTTTACATACAGTAATAACAACACCCCAACTAATATCCTTTGTTGCGTACTTATTCTGTGCCAAGCACTGTGCCAAGGATTTATATGAATTAACCCATCTAATCTTCCCCGTGAAGTTAGTACCGAAAACTCCATTGCATGATAAGATAATGAATTCTCAGTGATGTTAAATATTTTGGTTGGAGTTTCATGCTGCTAATAATTGATGAAGCCAACACCTGAACCAAGGTTGATCTAACACCAGAGCCAATATTTAATTCCTAATGCCTCTTCTCAGGTATACATTCATTTCAGTTTCAAGATTTTCTGAGATTTATTTATTGCTCAAATTCTCAGTGGTAAGCCTAAAATTCCTAAAATGGTCTTCTTATTAATACCTAAATATCCTTGGGAAAGGTACAGTTTTGGCAACATAGTCTGTAGTCTAGGAGTTGGAACCCTATAGGTAAAGTAAAATATCCAAACTCTGTTTTAAGATTTTGGGTTTGCCACATAACCTCTCTTAGCCTCATTTCTTTCTTTTCAAAGGGGATAGTGCCTGCTTCTCAAAGTTGTGTGGATTAAATGAGATAATATTCCTAAGTATCTCTGATACCATGTGTATCCAGTTAACAAGAGCTCTTTAAATTAGAATTTTCTTTCCTTCTGTGACAAGCACTCTTTTACACTTCATGATAAGAAGATGTGTATCTTTTCAAACATCAGCATATGATAATTTACTGGCCGTGTAGAGGGCACAGTTAGCTACAGGGTGGCATAGACTGAGCGGGCTTATATAGGGCAGTGGAAAAGGTGTATTGAATGCAAACTTTCAGGTTAACACACCCAAGACTGAAGTGAATATACAGATCATTTTAATGGGAAATACCCATGTGGCACAGATATGATTAGTGAACCCAACAAATTTCCAAGGGTTTTTATTCTCTTCTGTTATAATCCCTCCCTCCTTTCAGGCTTAATTTCCAAAAGTAACTGTTAATGACGGAAGCCAAAGGCTGCAGCAACTGAAGTTTATTTAAAACAATGAAAGATACTTTTAAATTCAAACATGTGATACAAGGGACACTTCCCATGTTGATTTGGTTCAGCCCTAGCATCAGCGAACAGGAAGCCCAGTATTCTCTAGAAGCCTGAAGTAACTTCAGGAAAAGAGCATTTGGGATTTGGCAGCACAGTATATTCAGCTAAACACTTCACTCATTATTTTATTTTTATTTTTTTTTGGAATTGCCATTTTCTTGGATTCTCAGACATTTTAACTTGTCCTAAGTCTGTTTCAAATGACTTCCTTCAATAGCTAATACCAAAAAGTCATGTCTATTGCCCCATAGTGAGCCTTTGTACAGCACCACAACCACAGAGGCATGATTGAGAGTTTTGGACCTGGGTTCAAGTCTCCTTTACTGCTAGCAAGGTATGTGTCATTGGGAAGATTACTGAACCTCTCTTAAGACTCAGCTTCCTCACTCAAAATGGGGTTTAGAGGAGGCTCTGAGATCCCCATAGAATTATGAGAACTAAAAGAATGATGAACTCAACACATATCAGATTATTATGTATAGTTAATACAACTAGGGATCTTAACACCTCGATTGGTTCCTTTTAAAGCTCAGTGCCATTGTAGCTCCTAGAATGGAATTTGCTGGGATCCACAGCCCAGCATTTGAAAAACAATAGGTGCACAATTAATAATGGTAGGGATCTTCAAAATCATCATCATACTAGTAGATACAAATATATAGTGAGCACTTATTTAGTGCCTCTCTAAAATCTTTACATATATTACCTAATTAATTCATCAAAACAATCCTTAGAAATAGATACTAATATTTTCATCACTTTAGAGATGAGGAAGAGGTTGAATAACTAGCCCACAGATCACATAGAATGTGGGGGCCAAGATTCAGACTAAACCATATGGCTTTTTACCCACTCTTAACCACAGGGCTTTACAGGGAATCATGCATGTTTAATTCATGCCGTTGATGCTGACATCTAGTGCCACTAAATGATATTCCTAGGGTCACACCTCTAGTAAGGGGCAAGGAGAGACTCCAACCCATGTCTTCTAAGACCAGTCCTCTAACCTCTATTGCAATGGTTCCCAAACTCGGGTTTCATGGATGTTTGTGGTGCTAACGAAGAACAAGAATATGTGAGGGTGCAACTTAGACAACACTCACTGGTGTACTGGGGGCCGCCTGGAACAGATCTGGATCCAACAGACCATGATGTTTTCCACTGAATATAAACAGTTTCACAGGGTACCAACCAACATCAAATAAGGCTACTCTGTGACCATGATAAAGAGCAAGAAAAAGAGACCACAACCTAATCATATCAGGGAGACAAAAACAAGAGCATGATCCTAAACACATAAATAACCAAGCCTCCCCTTTGCCTGACTAATAAGGGTGACTGCTGCGTCTTTACTAATGACTGCCTTAGCCCCACTTTGTTCCTTCAACCTGCTTATGAAATTGTCAAGAAAGCCGATCATACAATTGCTCCTACTTTCTGAAAGCACCCAATCCAGAGAAAAAGCATGGAACTTCTCCCAAATACCTAACAAGCCAAATATTATTGACGAGTCCTTCTAGATGGTCTCCCTACACTTCCCTAAGGTATGCGGTCTCCCCAAATGAAGCCAGCTTTCAGTGACTTACTAATGTTCCTGGTATTCTTGTATTCCTGACATTCTCTGGAGCCCTTTGGCTGTACTGACATGGAATTTTCAAGTATATTTTTTATTAGGTGAATATAGTTTTTAAAAAAATTATCATTTACTATCAATGGCCATAATTCCTAAAACAAAGTACGATTATCAACAAAACGTAGTAAGGGAACATTCTCTCCTCCTCCCAGCAGAAAACCCTCACAGAACCATGGTTAATAGTAGCTTAGCTTTATGAAAATGTCTTTACACTTTCTTATTTTTCCTATTTTATTCCGGACTAGTAACATCGTTGCCATGGACATGGACCAGCACTGGACAAGAGGAGGCCTGGTCTGGGGAAGCCTAAAGCTCATACAATTTGGGGTTAGCAGGAGATCTTTAAGAGCAATTCAGAATGAAATGGGAAAAGTTGATGTTTACTGAGAATGAGAAAAGAAATACAAGAATTCCTGGAGTCTTGGAGATGTAGGTTCCCTTCCTCTGCTAGCCCTTTAGGCCCTTTAGCAGAAATGCTTAGAGAGGAGTAACTCCTGACTGAAAACTGGTTCCCCTACAATAAAGCCGTCTGTGCAAGCGGAGAGCCCAGAAGCTAATGTTTCATCAGTTTCATGGTAAACCCACCCAGTGCTGGCCTCTGGTAAACAATGCCTTATGTCATGCTGCTTCTGAGAATTACTTTTCAAGAAATGAATTCCAACTAATCTCACAAACTAAAAGAATGAACAAGTATTTGTATCATTTGGCTCACTTTCACTCTCCAATGGCTGGCTATTCTCTCCCCTTTCCTCTCTCTGCTCTGTACTCATTAACTAATTTCAAATGTAAACCTTTGTCTTAAAACAATTATTATGGAGTTTGAAGCAAAGTGTGAATGTTTGCCATAAAGATAGCTATACTACAAGATCAAAGGGAAGTTGCAGTTATGTAGGTAATTTTGGTCTATGGCCCCAGACCCATGAAATTAGAAAAGTAGCCTCCTCTGTCAGTAGGCTGAATTTGTAAAATGCCCTTGTTTTTATGAAGTACCTTGTGGCATTCTGGAGCAATCTTAATGCATACATGGCTGGGGAAAAAGATCTGTCTTTGAGAATGGATCTAGCTGAAATGCATGGGGGCTTCTTTTAAGATGGAAATACATCTTTGTGAAAGTGATTATTCATATTCAGGGCCTTTCAGAGAGCCTTGGAGACTGTAGTTTGTTATTTCCTTTAAAATGGCAGACAGTGTCCTCCCATGGCCTCAAAGTCCAGATGGAGACTGGTGTGGGCAAACAGGTGAAAACCTTAGAAGGCAAGGTTACAGGACGTGGTGGGGATGGCAGAGAATGAGAGGAGATGGGGAGGGGTCAGGGAAGGAGAAAACTGAGGGCAGGAGAGACCACAGGAGCACCAGCGGTTTCGTATCAGACAGATACTTAGATGGCAAGCGTCTTCCTGACAATCACTAGCATTGTTTATTTCAGGCTTCTTTATTACAATATACCATTCTTATCCAGTGATTCTAAGATAACCAGAGCTGTTTTCATATACCTCCAAAGTACAATGAGCAAAAAGAAAAGTCTTGAATATTTGGTTCTTATATATTTAAAATTTTAATTTATTAATTAACATACTTTTGCTTCCCTCTTTCTTTCTCTCCTCTCTCATGGGGAATATTGATTAAAAATACCCCAAGGGAGGTGACCTTAATAGCTAACTTACTGAGCACTATCATTATGTGCCAGGCACATGCACTATCCCATTAAATCTTATGACAAGCCTATGAAGTAAGTGCTTTATTATCCTTATTTTATGGGTACAACCAAGAGGGATAATAATAGTAGCTAGTTTTACAGGGGGGTTCCCATGTGCCAAGCGATGCTCTAATAGCTTTTGTGTATTAGACTACAGAGATCTCATAATACTTCTATAATGTATGCCATATTATTCCCTATTTTATAGAAAGAGACCTAAGTAATGAGAGGTTAATTGACTAGCCTACATAACCCAGCCAGCAAAAGGCGAGTCAGGACTTTAAACTGGGACAGTCTGGTTTGGGAGCCTATTCTGATACCCTTGGTCTGTACTGCCCCCAGCATAGAAGAAACATGGAAACTTTAGTCCATTCTCCCGAAGACCTTTTTCAGCTCCTCCTTAGAGCCTTCTCTCTTTGGGAAGATGGGTTCTCATCTGAGCAGAGAACCTGGGGAAAGGAAATGAGCAGGAGCCCCTCTTCTGTCTCCCACTGGGGAAGAAGCTATTTTAAAGGTGTGCACTTTCTCTTCTCAAATTCCCGTCCCTGGGTCACAACTCTGAGTTCTGGGTAAGTGTTAAGTGTGAAGTTCTGGGTGAGTGTAAGTGTGAGAATCTGTAGAACATGGCTTTCATCATAAAACAGAGGTGAGAGAAGAGGTGTGAGGGCTGAAAAGGAGTAGGGGATTGGCATCTCTGGTCCTGGGTCAGAAGGCAAGCAGGAGGAGATGGGGCTTTTACTGGGGGCCCAAGTTCCACAGGATCTAGACCCATGGAGGGGACAGAGCTACTGACGAAGACACTGCAGAGGTAGAGAGGGAGAAATACTCCTGTTTCTCCTTTTCCAAAACCTTTCAACCTCTTATCAGGGCTCCTCACTGTCTGATGCCAGTTGACATGGGAACCAGGAAAACGCAGCCTGCAGCAGACAGCCTCACAACACAGAGAAGAGCAAGAGACGTGTGGTGAGCAGATCTCAGGGCAGAACAACCTGGGACCCACACAGGGGGTATAGTCACCTTGGAGAGGCACAAAGAAGCCAGACTGTGACCACATACCTAAGCCTGTTCTTAACTTGGCTTCACCATTAATAAATATAAAATATTATTATAATCTTCATTTATACGGTTTATATTATGTCTCAACTGCCTTGGAATTTGAGGAAGAGAAAGAGCTTGGTTAATTATTACCCTTTGTCTCTAGTCCAAATAGGAAAATTTATGGTTAAATTGTAAGCACTGAAGTTTTACTCTTTTACATATATATATATATATATATATATGTGTATGCATACATATACACAAAGAGAGATATATAAAATTAAATAGGACAATAAGTATTCGGGTGAAATCATTTTAGAAGAAACACTGTTTTAGTAATATTCTCATTACTTGCTTTATCAAAGCTAACAACCATTCTACTGTTACTATGAAAATACCAATTATTTTTATGATAATGAAGACTTTAAATAGCTCAGTAGGATAAATTAGATCTAAACCATGGCTTAGCTAGTTCCTTCCATCTTTGGAATACTAAACTGGAATGAAGGATTTAATCTTTCTAAAATGGCAATGTCTCTTTTGAACTCTAAAGAAAAAAAGAAACTTCTTACGCTATTTTGAGAATGATTATTTAATTTTGAGATGGGGAAGTGAAAAAAATTTCTTATCTGAAGGACAAATCCCAAATGGATTTAACTTTGTCGAATCCTTAGTGGTGATAATGACAGATACTACCAATGCCTGTCCATGCGGTAACAATGGACAAAACCTGACCATTTTTTTAGAAGTCACCCTAGTGCTTCAGATGGAGCTTCTAGATCAGAGTTTCTCAACCTCATGGGATCAGTGTTGGGCCACATAGTTATTTGTTGGAGGTGAGGGCTGTCCTTTGTATGATAGGATGTTTAGCAGCATCCCTGGCCTCTACCCACTAGATGCCAGTTGCTTTCCCACTTGGTCATGACAACCACATCTCCAGACATGGCCCCATGGCCCCTGGGTTGGGGGATGGCAGCTAACTCCCAGCTGAGAAGTTCTGCTACAGAGATTTCCATTTATCTCACTTATGCTATTGTTAGTTGTGACTTTTTGCCACTTTTGTTCAATGAGTTCTAATTTTAGCTTTAAAAATTATACACATCAAACAGGATTCTATTAGTGCAGAATACTCAAGGATCAAATCTTTGTGGCATTAAATCTTTTCATAATTATCTCTTATCTGCCCTTCAGGTGAACCAAAATCTTAGTTTCAACATGTCAAACAGGACCCAAAATACCAAGTGAAAAGGACGTATTTGCTAAGGATTCTTAGGTAGGAAGGAAAGAAGAGGAGAAAGAACAATCTTCAAAGAAAATGCTGTCTTCTGAGATATCTGCATTAGGGTAATACCTTTATTACATTTATTTATGTTATGAATTCTTTTTCTAGCTATGGATTTCAATATTGGGATCCATTCCTTTTATTAGTAGGTGCATTACATGATGCATCTTTATTGAAGAGGATATCATTCAAAAGGCTAAATTCAATTCTCAGGTATGTAAGTCCACTTAGACCAGATTACCTTAGAATATTCAGCAATCATAAGGAAAGATTCTTCAAATTTGAAAAGAACTAGATTTCATGTAAAATGAATTTTCAAACAGTTGAAGAAAATACTTATTCTCTCCTATAATGTCTAATGGAAACTGGAAACATAAAGAATATTAAACACATCAAGGTGGAACAAAAACATAACAAGAAATCAAAACAGTGCAACATTAGATGACAGTCAGGAGAGCTGGATTCTTGTCAAGTCTGTACCAATACACTGTAGCATGACCATAGATATGCCACTCTGTTTCTATGGGCTTTAGTTCCTCTTCAGCAATAAGATTAAAGAGTCAAATTAAAAGACTGTAGGGAGGGGTACTGGGCAGTTGGTGAGACATGGGGTGAGGGGGCTCCCCAGCACATGGGCGGGTCTGCACACACTGGCAAGAATCCCTATGTCTGAGCAAGTTCAACATTAAATACAAATAAAAAACACCAGAACAGAGAGAAAGAGGGGTGGTGGGATACACTGAGAGTGAGAGATATGGAAAGACAGAGAAGGACAGGAAAACATACTTTTCTAATTCTAATAGTACTTTTCCCCTATTTTTTGAATAAAGGGCCCCACATTTTCATTTTGCACTAGGCCACCCAAATAACATAGCTGACCCTGTAATCAAACACATTTGCTGAGCAACTGGCAGGTTCCAGGTACTCTGCTGGGTACAAGTGAGCAAAAGAAAGCACACCGGAGTCTCTGGGGAGTATTCAGTGACCTCACATTACCACTTTGCCTCCCTGCCCATAACACTCCTTATAAAGACATTCCTTATATGTTGGTGAGAAATTAGCAAAATCAGTTACGGTAGATTGAATTACTAGCTTATCATATATTCTAATTTCCATCCCTGGGTATCCCTCAGGAGTGGCCGTGCAACTTGCTTTGACAGATGAAATGTGTGAAGTGTTTTGGTCACTTCGGGGTGGGGCTTTAAAAGCCTGCACAGAGTGTACCAGGTCTCTTTTCCTTCTGCCTCAGTGATTGGCAATATTCTGAATAGATGCTGGTTCTTTAGCCTGGGTCATGAGAGTGAAGTGACATAGAGCAGAGCAGTAGCTGACATGTAGCCCTGTTGATAAATAAACCCTGGCTGTGGCAGGTAACAGATATAAGGATTGTTTGTTAATGCACCATAATCTAACCTACTCTCACTAATCTACCAATTCATGGCATTTAATTTAGAGAGAGAAACCTCTATAAAAATCCCCAGAGATTTAGCACCACAGCTGGAACCTCTAAACAGATAATGTCTCCACTATAACCCCAAAACAACAATATTTTAAACAGAGCATTGGAATTCTTTTTCCTAATAATCAGCTCCCCTTAAGTCATCTACAACATATCACCAAATTCGTGACTCTCAATACTTAGTTTGATTAATTTTTTGCCTTATCTAGTACTACCTATTTCAAATGTTAACTTGGCTCTGGGTTACTCACGTGCCACTATCACACTGCATTGGAAAAATAGAAGGAAATACTGGAGGTAAAAGGCTGTTTTTTCCATTAATCAAAACACTTGAAAAACATTCATTAACTACATTCTCTCCTTTTTCTCCATATCCTTGAAAAGCACACCAAGAATTGATTAAAGCCCCTAAATTCAAATACTAACATGTAGTTCTACCTCACTGATTCTTTCCACACATGTATATTGAGACTACTGTGTGCTGGGCACTGTTGTAGGCATTGAATCCTCCCATGCCTAGAATAGCATCAGGTACATACAAAGTGGTCAACAAATATTTGTTGGAAAAAAAGGGAACTTAATGAATTTAGTATGCACTCAAATCACTTCATAAAAACTGTGTATGTTTTCCAGACCCATTATTTTGCCTTGTCTAAAAGGAAATGCCAAGAAACAGGAGAAAAAGTCCAGGCTGTATTAAGTGAGCAAACTAAAGGCAGAAGAACATTATGAAAAACCCAAACAAGTATAAATACAATTATTCAGTGGAAAAGTTAATCTAAAGTAACATGAAACAGTATTGGTAAAGAATTCATTTTGTTTCCTTTTCACCTGAGGGCAGATTCAGAGATATTTTGGGGCAGGTAAATTTTCCAAGCCACTATAATTTAATTTCAACTTTTGAATCATTTTTAAGGGACAGTGTTCTCTCCAGGGGAGTAAACCTCCTCCTCACCCTCAGGTACTGTTCAGTTTGTCAACTTTACAAGCCAAGCATTAAAATGCATATTTAAGATAAGCCACTTCAATATGTGCATTAGTATGGTAACGAAACAAAATACGCTTTACTCAGCTCAGATTAGTGAATCCCTCATTTAATTACAACTGGAAAGGTTAGAAACTTTTTATCGTACACACATATTCTCTGGGAATTATCTGGCTCTGAAATACAATTAATCATCCTGTGTCATGCTTTCATTATATGCACTGCTCTCCAGAGCCGTTGCTTTCTTTTTTCTTCATTCATATTCCTCTGACCTTCCTCCTCACCATTACCACAGACCTCAGGTGAATTTCGTGGACTACTAAGAAATGACTGGATATTGTTAAACTCATTTGTCAACCACATTATCAGCTCACAAACATGAGATCTCTGCATATGTTTAGCCTTTTCCATATATAGCAGTCCAAGTACTAACATGGATGGCATCTGTCAATGTTGACAAAAATTAAATTTCAAAACTACTGTAAATAATAAAGCAGTCATATAAAGATTATTTCTCTGGAGCATAAGCTACCAGTAAACACAATTTGCATATTGTGTTTACAGCTGTTTCAACATGAGCTGTTTGCTGTGGTTCATTAAAATGATTTGATTTGTCAGATTCTAGGATAGTTGAAAGTTTGTTTGTAAAACTATTTTAGGAAATTTAGTGAAATTTTTTGTTTTTAGAGCTGGGCACATATGGCACAAGGAGAATAAAGTGAATTGATCTGTACACCTTCAGAAGAAATCATTAAGGTTTTAAGATGTGAGACTTGATCAGCTCAGTACCAAAGGGTTTCAGAGAAAACCAAGTTCCCTGTCCCAGGAAAGCTAATGCACTCTCTATGAAAAACTCAGTGGAGTAGGATGGCTCAGTTAAGCCACCCTCCAGTCAGTGTGAGAGCACATGGTAGGTCTTCTATGCCAACAACTGAACATGCCAGAATCAAGCATGTATTCACCCACTTGGTAGCCATTTCAATTTGTCTCTGATGGTTTTCTGTGGAATTGATTCTGTAATTCCGTAATTCTACAGCTCCCTAATTCCATCTCTTTCCAATCAGAAATCAGAGAATCTAATTGCTCAGTGGAACTGATAAAGGTTGTCTGGGATGGCATTCTCTCTATGAAGAAGAGTAGACCTAACCCTTTTAAGAAAAGTGGTTCAAAATTGTGGTTTTCATGATTTCCAGGGATAAATATTCCATGGTTTCTTACATATTCCAGTCCTCTTTAATAGAGTAAGAAAGCCTTTACTTTTATGTCTGATGATTTTCTTAATATATTTTATTCTCTTATTCAGATACGTTGATACATATATATCACTATCACATCCCTGTCACTATCTATATAACTACCTTGAGACCCAAGAATAACCAGAGTTAGTCAAGTTGAAGCCAATTCTTTCAAATTATGGACCTGAGTATTCCTTTAAATATTGTGATCTTTTCTGTGCTGGAGCTTCTCCTATTTCTTGAAGATTAAGGAGTCAGGCTGCCTTTCTCTTATCACAGGTCATGCATTTAAAAAGAGTTCCTAAGATTTTGGATATAAAGCACTTGTGAAACGCATTGGCCAATGAAGCATTAACATCAGTGAAAAAGTGACTCTCCTTGATTGGCAAGTAATCATCATAAACAGTGACTGTGTGCGTGCATGCATAGCCAGCCCTTAGGCACACCACAGAGTAATGCTTTCTTTTTTAAAAATCAATCCCACCAAAAGAAAAATTTGCCAACTGTTTTTATTTTATCCAGTATTATGTGTTTTTGATGTAGGAAGAATTATGTGTAGACACCAATTTGTGGAACATGAGTAGCAGGCTAATCAGCACATAGGGGGCTGAGGAAGTGACAGGAAGGATTATGTGTTGGCAGCATGATTTTGCTGTAACTCTGCTGTAAAAAGGCAGCCATTAACTTCCTTTATGAGTAAGTACCCAAATAAAGCTCACCTCTGAACATATGATCTACTCCTCTATGGACAGCAACAGGTATTCCTATGTGAATTTTGTGAAGAAATGTGACTTGCTTATTCACCCACATCAACTATTGCTTTCTAAGTGGACCAGGTGTTCAATGTACAGTATAGTTTCTTCCTACAAGATCTTTCATGGGCTATCATAGGAAAAACCAAAATCAAATGCCAAACTAAACCAGACCCTAATGCCTAGGAAAATAAACAAGGACTGGAGACATTTTAATTCTATGCAGGGATTCTCAGATATGAACGAGAAGAAATTGTGGTTTTCCCTTAATGTTGAAAAATGGATTTCTTCCTACATTTTACTTATTTTTGTAATCAAACATGCAAGGCACATTTGTTATTTCTGCAAGTCCCTTTCTTAAAGTGAAACCTTCCTTCCCCTCCTAGCTTGGGGGCTTCTGTTGAAACTGACTTCAGTCTGAGGCCCTGACTGTAAAGGCCCTTCAGAATAGCCCATGCCCAGCTCACTGATTTAGGCAAATGACTTGAGGCTGGCTTCTTAGGGCCAAACTGAGTGAGTATTGGAGCTTTCTAAACATTCTTTTCCAGGTAGTTGTATACAGTTGTCTAGGCTGTACTCTGAAGCAGGGCATTAGATCTAAAGGGGTACTATTCATATCGATACATCATTATTTTGACATTTTTTCTTGTTTTATAACTTTGTTAACTCCAACATAGCTGATTTATATATTTAACATTTTTTTTGGAAGATGGTGCTAAGATATCTTGTTCTAAGAAAATCAGCGTATTAGGATAGTTTTTCAACAGATGAAAATAAAAAAAAAAAGTGTTCTAAAAGGGTATATACAGATCATTCCACTTTGACTTATGAGGGGCAAGCAAGTTTGAGAAGTAAGACACTGTACCAATATACCATCATAAAAAACTAATGTGTGATTCTAAGCAAGGAGCTTAGAAAGAAGATAGATTCTGGAATGCAAATCAATACCATACTTCCAAAACTATTTACTTGCAAATGTATTTGTTTAGTATTAATTTGGTATGATTCTTTGAACAGAATTTAAAAAAATTAATGTCATAAGCTACATAGTGAGCAATCAGAATTCAGCATACATAAAGCACCTATAAGCACTCAAATAAGTAAGTTCTTTGAAGAACAATGAAGTGATATTTTAAAAATATATACTAATGAAGGCACATAAATATAAAATATTTTAGCATTAACACTGATTCCTCTAGCATAGAAATATTAGACTCATTTCAAATATGAATACCATGATTATACCTTCTATGAGCAAGAACTAAATTTTAAAACAAATTTCTTCTTACACTATATTTTACATTAACATACATCACCTTTAAAATACAAGTTTATGATACTGTTAGATGAGATGTAATTTGAAAAACTGCAAGGAACATGAACCACTCCAACAATGTAAAATATAAACTTGAAATTGACTAAGGAACATATTAAGGAATATGATAATAAAGGCACATCAGAAAATAAGAAGGAAAACTTATGTATAGTTGTCTAATATTTAGAATGTCTCTTGTTGCACTACAGATACATTCTTGGTAGTAATTCACCAGAAAAAATTTTCCAAGTGCTTTTATATTAAAATGTTTAGAATATATAGCATAGTTGATCTTGGTCACTAGTCAAGAACTTGGCTTCTCAGATTTAAAATAAAAGCTATAAATGGTCTCCACTTCACTAGAAAGATGGAAATGTCTATGGTTTGATTGTTGTTGGTACAAGTTTTGAAACTATCATATACTATTTTTCTGAAAATGGAAGAAAGACATGTAATTGTTTTATACCAGTTAACATGTGGAAGTATCTTTGGGTTCCTAATTTTTGTAATTAAAAATTTATATAGTCTGATGTATTATTTTCAATTGTATGATTTGTATTATTTTTAGACTACTTTATGTATGTAATACTAAGTATTATTTACAAATCATACACCAACTTTGGAAATTTCCTTGAGAAAGGGTTACACTTTCCTAATTTTGCACAAAGGTACCATGTAGACTGGCAGCAATCTTGACTATTGGGGCAGCAAACTCCTGTCTCCCCATTGACGTGAAAGAGAATACATAATGTCTGGAGCTGCTAGAACATCCCACCCTCCTGTTAACACCAAGGAAGTGGCATGTGGAAAGAGAGAAAGACTGGGTCCTGGTGGTGTAATCTGAGCACTAGATCAAGTCTCCTTTCAAGTCTGTGGGCTGATAAATTTACTTATTTTATATTTTGCTCAAGCATTTTGAAGTGGGGATTTCTGCCACTGCTAACAACAACAACAAAAAATTGAAATCATACAAATCCTATGGAGAGTGTTCATTCACAAATAATTTCTGGTGCCTAGAGGGAAAAATAGGTAAATTTACCTTTGAGTGTCCCATTGCACATATTCTGAGTTTCTTTCCATGTTTGTGCATGATTAATGACATGGTTTTGTTATAAGACAAACATGGAGTCAAGTCCCTTTTGGTTATTTATTAGTGCTGTGGAATAGAGTCAGTGTGAGAATTAGATAATTTAGGCATGAAACCTCAGTTTTAGTAGGTGCTCAGTAAATGCTAATCATTATTATAGCTTATTTCTTCCTTTCCTCTTCAAGATACTAGGTATCTTTGTACATGTGACAGATCACTTATTTCACTACTGAGTTACAAATTCATTATTACATTTTCTGAATATTCCTTGTTGACCAAATATATGGTTCTGGACTGGTATGTTCTGGACTGGGATACAGTGGTGAACAGGACAGACACGGCACATTTCCACTTTCACAGAGCCTATGTTAGAGTGGGTAAAAGTGAATAAGCAAGTGCAAATCAATAAATAAAACTCTGAAGTGTGATAAGCACTATCATGACAGCACAACAAGGCTGTGGTATTTAGAGTGCGGTGAGGGGCAACTTAAATTATGAGGACTTGAGATCAGATATAAATGATGAGAAGAATCAGCAATATGGAGAGCTATGAGGTGAGCATTCCCGATCAAAGCCAAGGACTCTGCAGCAGGCCCGGCATTCCCGGGACAGGAGGGGACTGGAGTGGCAGTTAATGTACTGAGGAAGCGAGGCGATGAAGATCAGAGCTGTGGGCAGGAAGATCATTAAAGCCATGTAGGCTAGGGTGCTAACTTTGGATTTAATTTTAGTACAACCAATGCTTTCCACTACCTGCTACTTTCAGGTGTATGTGTTTATCTGTATGTGATGCCTCAGACTACTCACTACTTTATACTATCATTTATTTTCCTGTTTTCACTGATAAGCATATGCTCAAAATAAATGAACATTATCCTCTTGGTGGACTCATTTGGTGGGACTGACAAGTTTCCCATGCCAGTGTGGGGGTGATGGAAACAACCTCACCAATATTGAATGCAGAGCATGTCATGGGGTTTTATGACCAAACTGGCAAAAAGGAAAATTTTCTGCATTGTTATAAAGGCATCTGTTTACTACACCATCCATTTTATGTGGTCTGCACTGGAAATAGCAAACTCACTGGGAAAAGTAGGAGGCAGTACAGAGAAAAAACAAAAGAAAAGCATTTCTCTTGTTATTTCAATATGAATATAGGCACCTTTTTTTTAAGAAAACAAAATAAAACATCAGTGATGATGAGTATGAGCACTCAAAGGGTGGCAGCATTTTAATGAAGACAGAATGCAACAGAGAAGGTGGGATTTCAAATATGAAAGAGTGTATGTGAGACAATTACCTTAGGCATAAAGCCTTCCTGAGGCCTCTGAATTCACACAGTACTGTTGGTTTGTAAATCTTAGGTTTTCAGTACTTGAATGTTCCATCATTTTGAGGCTCGTTTTCAAAATAGGGAATGAAATTTCTATTTGGATTACCTCATTTATCACTATACTTGGAATTTGGGGGAATGATCACACCTATTTATTCAATAAATATTAAAATGAGCACTTTCCTTTTTAAGTGATAATTATTTTGGAATACTTAAGAAGGCTAACATAGTCATATAAAAAAGCAATGAAGTGGCAAGGGCAATTAGGAGTCTCTGGTGCAATGATTAGCCACTTCTTATGCATCTTTACTTATTCCTAACCCTGCTCTCAGGCTCACCTTTTCACACTGAGTTCATCCCATTATTACATCTTTCCAGTCCTGGGGAAGCCACCCTCTCATGAATTCTTAAACTATCCAGATGAAGCTAGTATAGAAAGGAACCTGGGATGCATTTCAAATCGCTAGTCCTTTCAAATGTTTTGGCTTGCTCGGCTAAACAAAGTAACAATAAGGTAATAGAAATAAAATGCAAAAATTATTTCAGGAAAAAGTGGTTGCAAATTTCCAATAGCCTCAAATGAGAACTGGGCAAAGTCACACATCCAGTAAATATGAGAAATCTGAAATGTTTTATTGTTTATATATGTAATTGAGGGTTACTGCTCAGTGTAGATGTTATTGACACAAATATCATATGGCTAGAACAGTATAATTTGTAGCTATTCTTATTTATATACCTGAAGTCTGCCTTACCTACGAGACCACTCTAGATTGGCAATGAGATACTAAAACAATCATTTTGGATTCCAAGATTGGGCAAGTATTTCCTACTCAAGCTAACTCAAATAATTCCCAAATTTTGAATAATGAGGTGGAAATAAATATTCTAAGTGATTTGCTTTCATTATTGTATAATAAAAGGGACTTTAATCTTGGAAAATGGGAGATGAGAAATAACAGTAAAGCTAGCACTGTTGACTGAAGCACATTCCTTTGAGCTGGGCAATGTATTAAACTTTTAATACACATGACCCCAGTTATGTTATTATTAGAATTTTATACAGGAAGAAACAAAGGCCCACAGAAGTTAAATGGCTTTCCAAAATCAAATGGTGGAGCTAGCATTTGACCAGTCCTTGCTGGCTCCAAAAATCACATTCTTAACCACTACATCATGCTGCCTTGAAATGTCACCAAATGTTTACAGAAAAAGGCATGTAAATATTTGGCAGAAATTGGTTGAACATATGTGAATTAAGCCATATCTGGTCTCATGGGGAAGCATGGGGCATAGCTGGTGGTGGAATGTGGACACTCTAGAGACTAAATATCCCTTCTTTTCTACAGTGAAGATTCAGCACCAGGGATGTCAAACCAGGTGATACAGCTGCTCTCTTGGGCAGCCTGGTCAACTCCATAAAGGCTGCAACTTGGTTCACACACTGGAGACAAGTAATTCTTTGGTTGGGACAGCTTTTCACATAATATGTTTCCAGAGACCAGCTGTAGTGCCCCTGAGATTTGGGTCTATCCAGTGGGAGGACTCGATTAATTTGTTATGAGAAAATTTAAACTCTTCAGTCAAAAAATATTTTTAATTGAAAATTTAAACACACATCCAATTGGGTATTTGATTCAAATATGTTTCTGCAACTTTGAAAACTAAACTCAGGCAAATGTGAGTGGTGTACAAGTTTTGTTTGTCTCAAAGTTAATAGCAGCCTGATAATTACTGTCATTGAATTAAACTCTTTCCAAGGTCAAATCCCAAGAGTTACTTATTTCCCTCTTGGCACTAAGGCTACAAATCCACCCAGGAAAGCTAAGGTACAATGTAATACAATTGTAAAGAAATTCAACCACCTACACACAAGCCATGAGGTCTCTCACTGAGCAGTCAGCAGGTACCATTTAACTACCCAGTGTCCTCTCAATGGTTGGAACTTCTCTTGGAATTTGAAGTTCACTAGTTTATATATTTCTCTGCAAACACAACTTCGGACAGCTGACCCCTATATGAAATCACATATTTTTTTCTTTTCACCCCACCCTTGTTCATTCATCAAGGAGCGTTATTAGTAACTTATGCTAATTCAGTGTTTCCAAACACATGAAACCCTTGGCTTACACAAGGTATTATTCTAGGTATTGCATTTACTAATTTAATACTCACAATTACCTTGTATTATCATAATACCTATTTTACATAAGGAAACTGAGGCATGGTGACATCACATAACATGCCTCAGTTTGTACAGCTAGTAAGTGGTGGAGCAGGACATGAACCAGTCTTTTGGGATCTTTGTGCTCTTTACCATTCTACTCCTACCTGTCAATAATCATAATATATATGTTCTTCTCCTGGTGATACTTACAAAGCCTCTAAAAGCATAAGCCATCTTCTTTCCACCCTCTCACCCCACCCTCACCCAAGAATCATAATTATTACTAGATAGGCAATGTGTTACTATATTCCTATAATTCCCAGGATTTGAAAGTGCCTACTGCTTACTTCCAAAGAATTATTCTTTTCAAGGAATCTCTGTTCCCTAAGACTTTGTTATGGTTTGAATTGTACCCCACCCCTCAATTCCCACCAAAATAAAAAAGGTATGTTGAAGTCTGACCTCTAGCACCTAGATGTGACTTTAATTGGAAAAAGGGCCTTTGCAGATATAATCAAGTTCAGATGAAGTCATTAGGGTGGGCTCTTATCCAATATGATGATGTCTTTATAATAAGAGGGGAAACACTAGAAGCAGCAGACACACACACAGTGTGATGACAGAAGCAGAGATTAGAGTTACACAACTGCAAAGCAAGGAATGCCAGCAAATGATGGTCACCACCAGAAGTTACAAAGAGACAAGGAAGAAATTCACCCAGAGACTTAGAGGAGCATGGCCCTACCAACACAATGATCTCTTATTTCCAGCCCTCAGAACTGTAGGAGAAAGAATTTCTGTTGCACTAAGCCACCCAGTTAATGTTACTTGTTTTGGCAATCCTAGGGAACTAATGCAATCTTTGTATTCTATTTCTACTCATTTGCGAGAGCACAGATAAAATGAAGACATCCTGATAGGAATTAGCTTCTATACAGGGGCATGGTCTACTCCGTGAACCTTTTGCCTGGCCAGCCAGGCAAAACAAAGGAAAATACCCAACCAAACAACCAAATGAACCTTCTCTGGCAAACTTTTCTCCCTGTAACTTCACTTTTGCTTCCTCTTATGAACTGACCAAGTAATTCATTAACATCAACAGGAATTTCATCTTCTTGGTTCTCCATTTTAAAACTGTGACCTTGCCAGTCTCTCTACAACTTCTTTAAGTAATTAAATATTTTTCTATTATATTTCAGTAGCTGTTTGAAAAGAATAAACTCGAGCAGTGGCATACAAGATTTATCTTCCTTCCTGGGTAGCCCAGGAATTGCTTTCACTCCATCATAACTACAAGGAGATAAGGTAACTTTAGGAACATCCTGATGTCTGGAGGGGACACACAACAAGCTGCAAATCCAAATCCCAGTGCTCATTCTTATTATCTAGAAAAGAGTTACATACTGAAAAAGTTAGCAATAGTAGGGAGATAAAATGATAATGAGGGAGACCTTTTAACTCAGTTCAAATATAAAGAAAACATCAAGTTTTCTCACTGTGGTTAGGTATTTGCTTGTATTAACTTTGGCTTTTACAAATAAAACCTTACAGTATTTGAATTTTGGATAGTTTATTCTAAATGCAACTTTCTCCTTTACATATGCTCACACCAGGCATATATCATTTAAATAACACAGCTATTGAATATTTTCTACTTTAACACACGACAGGATGAAAATATGGTTAGAATGCTTCCACCTGCTTTTAGACACCTTCATTTTGCCATATTTAAATATCCAATTTCAGATTTCTATCATTTTGAAATAGCTCTGCTTACTTTTTGTGGGTAAAACTATTACCATACACTTCAATTTTCCACTAATATAATGTCTACCTTTTTTAAGCAAGCACTCTATTGTGGGTACAGCCATAATATTTGAAATTCTAGTGAATGTATTTCCAGGGCAGCACAAGGAAATTAAAAGCTTTTATTTTTTTCCTTAAAAAATGTTCAATAAGGGGAAAGACTGTGGTTTTCTAAATGCTTTTCAAATACATATCTGCAAACAAGTAGCTTCCTATAACAACTTTGCATCTTTTGACATATTCTGAATTCTTAAGAATTTGATAACCAGGAAAGTTGGCCCAAAAGGCATTTTCTTTGTCCTCTCTTTAAACAGAGTAAATGGCCAAGTTTGAATCAGTGTGTTAGGGTCAGTCAAAAGCTCCTTTTTCCTAAAATCTCACATGTCAGTATGCAAACATTTGAAAGGATCTTCATTATATCTATGAATTTGGTTAAAAGTGCTGTGGTTCTAGAAGCCTCCTAGAAGCAAGAAGACAGATTGTGCCCTGGAGAGGGGTGACATGGTAATCTGAAATATATGCCTGGGTAGCTCTTTATACCCTGGAAGTACTTTCCTTCAGCCTGTCTCGTTTGATTCTCACAATAGTGCTGGCAATAGAAGGGCTATTTTACTGAACATTTACTATGTAGCAGGTGCCTTGCTGTGTACTGAGAAGGGAGGATGTAAGTTCTCCCAACAATCTTATGAGGTACATTATTAATATTTTTCCCATTTAAAAATGAGAGCACTGAGGTGCTGAGGTTTTAGCTGCTTGCCCAAGATCATCCACAACTAGTATGTAGTAGAGCTGGGATAGAACGTGGTTATTCTGACTCTAGAACGTGTGTGTGGGGCCTTAAACATTAGTTCCATTTTATGAATGCAGAAACTGAAACTTAAGGAAGATGATTTTCCCTGCTGGTTTACAGAGTCAGCCAGTGTCAAAGTGGGGATGAGAATTCAGGCTTCCCTGGCTTCTGGTCAGGTAGTCATTCCTGTTGGCTAGACTGCTGCCTCTCTCCCATTCACGATAAAAATTTTTAGGGTACCTCCTTTGTGCCAGATTTTGTCCTAGATGCGGGAGATACGACAGTGAGCAAGACAGACAAGGACTCAGTTCCCTCAGAACTTCCATTTTCATGTCAAGTAAACAAATGAGTAAGAGAACAGAGATTTAAAAAACAAAAAAACTAAGAAGGAAATGAAAAAAGGTGATGTATATATGGCTGGAAAAGCTTACTGTCATTGTCTTCTGCCAGCTTTTCAGAGTAGCTACCTGTTACTTGGAAATGCTCTGCATGAAAAGGTCATGGCAAATCTTGGTGGGAGACCCCAGGGAATTCTTTGAGGAGGAAATTTCCTCTTAGACATGCATATAATGCCTGACACATAAGCAATGCTCAAAAAATATTCATAGAAGTTAACTGCCTTTCTAGGGAACTCTGAATCACTGGGCTGGTCTAAGAATCAACAGCTTTCTACATCTAGTACTTTGCTTTATGAATTGAGGTTTAATGCAATTATTACCTTGGCCTTTCAAGCTCCAAGTAAGAATATTCATCTCTACTTTTCAATTAGGGTAAAAGAAAACATCTGATCATTGGTAGCAATCATCAAATGCATCTTACATGGACTTAGGTTTGTTTTAACTATCTATCTGTATACCTGCTCGAAAGAAATTATAAATTCTGAATACTTATATCACAAAAGATAAAATAATAATATAAAAATTAATAATTAACCAAAAAATGAACAGAGTAAAATGAACTAAGATTAAAAAGCCGAATAAGCTTACCAAAAAAGTCTCTCTTTAAAATATATACATTTAATTAAAATACATTTAATTAATCCTGTCATAATGAAACGTAATCTCTTTCAGCTTGACCTAGATAGGGAAGTGATGTTCTTCCTTGCTCGTCTATGTAAGCACCGACTGTCCGTCATCTGACACCGCTGACAGCTCTCAGAGTACTGGCTGGTCTCCAATGCCAGTGTTTAACTCAGTCATGACTTTATTATCTCAAATAGTTCAGGTGACGTTCTCTTTGATTAAAAAAAAAACCCAAAGCATTTTTCAGCACAAAGTTGTACCCCTGCCTTTAACTCTGCTTTCCTTTTTCTGCTCTCAGCCAGGTGGCCATTTCATTCCTCAGCATCTGGAAGAGTTGCCTCAGTTTACTGTGCACATTTGAGCAGCTTCTTCTGAGCTTTCCTGCGACTGTTCTGTCAGATATATTACATCTTGGTTTTGTGGTACAGAAAGCCAGTCCAAGATTGCTTAATTAAAGGTGCATTTAAACAATGGGCTTCCATGCACTTGTACAAAAAAATGGCAAACTCTTGGTGTGAGGATATGAAATCATCCCCAACATATATTCAGTGAGAACAGTGAGGAGCAGAACAGTTTACATAGCAACCTAACTTTTATATAAGGAGGATAAAAATAAAATACATATTAATGTCACTTGTATTTTCAAGAAGAATGAATGGGAGGAAAACACAAGAAAATTGTAAGAATGACTATTTATGGGGCAGAGAAGAAGATGCAGGGGAGGTAGTATTAGGATTTAAATGTTTCATGGGTATCTTTTAATACCATTTTGATTTTTTTAACCATTTGAATGTTATTACCTTTAGTAAAGATGTGACAGGTTTTGGTGGGGGTTACATGAATCTATACATGTGACCAAATTCCACTGACATATACACCAAAAGAAAAAAAAAATGAGTGCATGTAAAAACTGGTGAAATCTAAATAAGGTCTGTAGTTTAGTTAATAGTATTGTACCAATGTCAACATCTGGGTTTTGATAATTGTGCTGTGGTTCTAAAAGTTCTCATTGGAAGAAGTTGGACAAGGGATACATGGAAACTGACCTATTTTTGCAATTTTGTAAGTCTAGAATTATTTCAAAACAGAAAGTAAAAAAAAAAACCCAAAAAACAGAAGTTACATAGTTTGGAATTTCAAGGAATTACCATTACTGAAAAGAGAAACAAGAGCAACAACTTGTAATGAAATAGATAAATAATAAAAAATGTTTGGAAGAAAAAAGGGGGAGGGTCTAACTATTAATCCAACAGAGAATTCAGGGACAGAAAAGGAAGCTGGAAGGACTCACAATGGGATAAAACTCTTCAGAGCAAAGGCGACTGCTCCCTAGCCCCTTCTTTCTGTGGGTCTCCCTCTCTTTCCCACTTCTCTCTCCTGCTTCCTTAATTCTCTCTCCCTGTGTCTCTCTGTCTCATTGCCTCTTCTGTCTTCTTCCTTTTCCTCTCCCCTATTTCCTCAGTTTTCCTCCCTTCCTGTGTTTCTGTTCCTCTTCCCATCCATTCCACTACCTCAGCTACAAAATTGCCTATCCCTTTCAGCTCCTTCCTTTCTGTCCCTTCCTGCCCTCCATTTCATTCTGTTCCCTTGACTTCTCCTCTCCCAGCAGCTTCTCAGCATATGGCATACACAACCACTTGTCATGGCTATTTAAAGCCTCTTCAAGCCCAAATTTACATGGCCTCTCACTTCAAGCTGTCCAAGCTAACCCTTTAGATATGTTGGTTCCACATTTCAAATTCCTGCAAGAAGCATCTAAGTGGCTCTGCCACAACTGGTGTCCACCTCTGGCTTCCGAGAAAGTCATGCTCCTGGCTCACTCTCTATTGGGGACTCGCGGCACAGCCTCTTGGGGGAAGTTTACAGCAAGAGCAAGCATCTCAATCTATCTAACAGATGGAAAAGGACTAACAGACAAGTGCAGGGAAAAAAATCTCCAGGTCCGGTGAACCAATTTAGTCTGTGAGGAAACATCTTTGTCTTATTGCTGAAGTGTTCAGAACACAAAATAATATTGATTGCAAGAATGTATTTGCATTATAGTAAGTTCTATAGAATGAGAAACAAGATAAAAATAGCACTATCTAAAAACAGGGTTCAACTTCCTGAGCATAATAATTAACTATGTTTCAAAATAAATAGAATGCCAACTTACAAAGAAGTGAAATTTTGCAAGGAGGAAAGCAAAAGAAGGTATAGGAACATAGAGAACTATTCTTAACTCAAAAGACCACAGAAACTTCAAAAAATAAAATCACAAAGCCCATGGATAACCAGTTGAGGAAGATCTTGCTGTAAACTACCTTTCTTCTCCAAAAGTGACTGGTGATATTATCTATTTCACAGAGGTTGATATTGTCTATAATAAAAGGGTGACACACAAAACTGAATTTCTAATGCAATAGTTCCCAGACCTTATTATCCATCAGAGTCACTAGGAGCAGATTTAGGAAATTATAAGTGTGTGCCTGACTCTGCATCTATGGAATCAGAATTTATAGGAATTGGGGGAGGAGGTCTTCTCATCTTTGTTTTAAATCTCATCAAAAATGAGAGTGGCAGTTCTGATGACCTAAAGAGGAGGTTCCACACTAATTCTTGGCTTTGCTTAAAAAGTGAAGATAGACTAGTGATGGTCTAAGTGGTTCCAAGAACCATAGCTAATGAAAAGGAATACCCTACTGGAATGGATATTAGAATACAGATTATTTTAAGATTAAAGACTTAGAATAAAGACCAACATTTGTGACAGAGCCTACCAAATCCCCCAGGGGCTGATGCCTGCCTACCCCTTCTTTGTCACCCTGTTTTATATTCCTGCTTGCTTTCTAAACTCCAGCTATGAAGGCTTTCTTTTACTTCTTTGAAAGTGCCATCCTACCTTCTACATCAGAGCTCCAGCACATGCTGTTCCATACTCTTGGAAGGTCCACTCTCCTTCTCTTTCCTATGACTTTGTTAGCACTTTTTCAAACTTTGGGTCTCAGTTCAATCATAGAAGCCTTCCTGACAATTCCAATTAGGTTATTCCTCCCTAAATCCTCCATTCTCTCTCCCCTTCCCTCCAACACACCTTTATATGCTACTTACTACGGTTAAAATTTTCCATTTGGTTATTTTATGAACAGGTCTCCCCAGTGGTAACAAGCTCCGTAAGGGCAGCAGCCATGTCTGCTTGCTCACCACTGTATCCTGAGCACCTAGCGGTGTCTGCACATGGTAAGTGCTATGGACTGAAGGTTTGTGTTCCCTCAAAATTCATAGATCGAAGCCTAAATCCCCAAGGTGATGGTATTTGGAGGTGGGGCCTTTGGGCGGTAATTAGGTCATGAGGGCAGAGCCATCATGAATGGGATCAGTGCTCTTAAAAGAAGGATGTGAGAGAGATGGTTGCTCTCACCGGTCTCTGCCATATGAGGCTACAGTGAGAATCCAGCAGTCGGCCAACCAGGGAGAGGGCTCTCACCAAGGCCCTGACCATGCTGGCACCCTGACCTCAGACTTCCACCCTTCAGAACTGTGAGAAATACATTTTTGTTCTTTAAGCCACTCAGTCAATAGTATTCTGTTACAGCAGCCCAAACGAAGGCAATAATCATTCAATAATTACTAGGTATCTTAACACCAAGGCATGCAAGTGGGCAATTTTTATGCTGAAGCAGGACCAGCCAGTTCAACAGAGACCTAAGAACAAACTGCCTAAATTCCAATGCAGGGGTTATTTTTGCATAAATATCTTTCTGAGTCTTTTAAGAATCACTTGTTACCCTGTATGCTTTTCAAGGGTAATCTGAATACATAAGGTTGATTCTATCTTTCTGTGGCTGCTTAGCATGAAAACACCTAGATGGATTTTCATCAGATTCCAAAGTGTTTGGCATTATGTGGTCTAAATAGAGATTTCAAGGTACATGTGACAGAAATTCATTGAGGGGGCTCATGGGAGCAATTCAACCAAACAGACAATAATTCTCCAGAGAAGCTAAAACTGAAATTCAGGAAGATACATACAGCACAGGTGGAGAGACATGTCATGTGTTATAAAAGGCTGTAGATAGGAACGACAAACACGGATGTCAAATATGAACACCAAGAAACAGTTATGAGAGCAGGTGATTCAAAATGCCAGTGCAGCTTCACGGTGGAGATGCAGCTCACACAGGCCACTCTTCAGAGCCGGGTCCCCTGAGGTGAAGCAGCTGTGATTTACTTGTTTTCTCCATACTAATTCCCATGAGCAATAATGGGGCTCATCCTCCAAAGAGAATTAATTTGATCTCTTATCAGTGTGGAATCAGAGCCCTTTGCCTTTTTTAAGATGATTTTTTATCATTTGTGCTGTGTTTTTTTTTTTATAAAAATAATGCATGTTCTTTATTCAAAACTGAAATACTAGAGAAGTCATTGAAATAACACAGGGAAGTCTCTCTTCTTTCAATCCCTCTCTGAGGATTAAATAGTCGTAAAGATTTGATGTGTACCTTTTACACACATACACACACACACATCTGTGACCATCTTGTCACTTAAACTCTTTTTTTAAAAGTTAAGTCTTTTCCTATTTAAAAATACATCTTGACAACTTATAATCAGGAAGAAAGCATTGATTTTCCTAACAGGAAATACGCAAAGGAATTTCTTTAAAAAAGGTACCAACCCACTGATTCCTAACTTTAGGATTTATAATCACCATTGGCAATAGAAGAGATGATTTCTTTCTGCCTCTACAAATGTGGAAGTTCATTTAAAATCCCTAAAATAATTAACTCTCTCCATATCATTTAGTTAAAATACCTTATGTTTACATTTCCTTTTACAGCCCTTTCTCTCACATTATCTTATCCAAGTCTCATGGCAAATTTATGAGCTTAGGGGCCTGGAGAAAGAGGACAAACCTGAGGCTCAGAAAGGTAAGCAAGTTACACAAAGACACAAAGTAAGTAATGAGAGAGAAAGGTTTCAAATTCTGAGTTTCTAATTCTAAATTCCCATTCTTCCCTGTAAACCTGCACTGTCTGCCATGGTGGCCACTCGCCTCACGTGGCTATTGTGCACTTGAAATGTGGCTGTGCAACTTCAATAAAATTTCCAATTTATTTTAATTTAAATTTGAATTTAAAAATGCAAATGATATAAAATATTTTCCTCTAAATATACTTGATTGTTTTGATCAATGCGTGTTTTACTTTTAGCACTGAAAACTTATCATCAGAATACAGCAACCGTATAAATGTAACAGACACACTGGATATCAAGACTTGGTATAAAAATAAGAATGCAAGATATCTCATTAATAAATTTTTATATTGAGCAGATGTTGAAATGATATTTTGGGTATACTGGGTCAATAAAATATATTATTACAGTTAATTTTATTTTGTTTAACTTTTTAAAATGTGGTTACATGAAAATTAAAAATTTTATGTGTGACTTACATTTTCCTTATCTTGGGCAATGTTGCTCTGAATTACATGGTCCTATCAATTCCTTGACCACTGGGAGAATTTTAAATAGAATATTAAAATTTGAATTTTTGTTGTTTATTGCACACTTTGATAATTACAGATATTCTCAAGTGTTCCCTAAATAAGAAAGGACCCAAGAAGAATCAAATCAGAGACAATTTTCTTAACTGCTTTAGAGTATGTTTTGGTATTGTTCCTCTGAATGTATTTCACTGCAAATGAACAAAAACATCCTACATCTTAATTGATAGCTTTACAGAGAGATTCTCTTTGCTTTGATCAAGTTCTGCTTCTTTGTGGTTTTTGACAAGGTTCGTTTTTCTCCCTGACCTCATTCATAAGAGGGCTGAAGGGAACATCCCCTGGAGGGCCTCAAAATGAAATGAAAAGGGCCTTTCCCACCACAATTCTCAACCAGGAAATTGCTCTTCGTAGTCCTCTAAAGGTCTCCAAAGACTAGCTTCTTTGCCCTGGCTTCCATTCCCACCGAAATGCCTGAGACACTAAATAAAATACAAATGCTTTATGAAGAGAATAATAGCTAACACTGATTAAGCACAAGAGCTAGGCAACATTCTACATCCTGTTCTGAAATATCTCATTTAATCCTTATGGAGACCCAAATATAGAGAGACAATATTAACCATGGGACTAAGAATGGAGAATTCGCCCATGAGCACCTGTCCTGAAAGAGACAAGGATGGGCTTTGCACCCTTGCCCACTGCTCCTGAGGATATCTGGGAACCCTCACACTCTTGTCAGTCCCCAGGATTAACTGAAGGGATTGGTAACAGGGGTTCTTAATCTGGGATTCTGGGATGAATGTCAGAAAGTATATGAACATCCTGATGTTGTTGTTACATTTTGTCAGCATATGGTTATTTTTCCCTGGGGAAGAGGATCTATAGCTTTCCTTACACAATTAAAGCACCCAATCTGGTATAGATAAATCCAGCTAGGAAAGGTTAAGTACCTTTGGCCTAGAGAGAAGCGAATCTGTCAGTGAACTCTTAGTTGTTAGGTTACAGGTGTTAGTACAAATCTAAGATGTCAAAAAAAATCCCTCACACTTTTATAGTAACAGTTTAAAGGCACAAGATTGAATATGTAGCTTTTTGGAATTCATGAGAAGGTGGAAGGGAATTAATTAATGAAATGCCTCTTCATCTAAACTGTGAATGAGAATGGGGAAGTGAATATTTTCTCCTAGCTCTCACACGATGAGAAAAAGGAGAGAAGCAAAAGATTATGAAAACACATGAAACGTAAAACATATATTCATGAGAATCTCAAAAGTTCTGAAATATTTCTGGGAAGATATATGAAAAGTGAGCAAAAGAAGACCAAGAAGAAAAGCCATAGAGAAGAAGGTATGGGAACTATGGATGGATGTCTGGCCTTTTTTTAAGACTCTAGGTAGGCAAGACTGAACTGCATGTAGCTACTAAGAATTATATACACACAGGTAAACTAAATGTGGTTTGGATATGCTTAACTGGATACTCAGAATATATAATATTTGATGTAATGTCTGTGGGAAAAACTACAACTGATGCCGAAGTTGATTTTGCCTGGGAGAGAAACTGGTAATGAGAGAGTACAGACGTGAATGAAAATCAAATCCATATTTGCACAAATATATAAATAATGTTCTAAAGATTTTGAAAGGTAAATTTCTCTGAAATTTTTCTGGAATCATTGTTAGAATCCTTACAAAGTTACCAGTCAAAGGAACCATGCAACTTTTACAAGAATCTCAAAGAGCTTGTTTTCCATGTGTAAACTTGAACCTCATGCTTTCTCTCACTCACTTCCTCCAGACCTATCCAAGCAGGCTGGGTTTCCTCAGAACAAATGATGAGGAGACATCATATTCATCTTCTTGGGTACAATTTAGCTAAACTGTCCAATCAGCTTACTCATTCTAATCACACCCAGATGAAGAGCTATCTTCTGAAACTCCTTCCACAAATGCCCATATTCTCCTTCTTCACTTCTCTCAAGCATGGTTTTGCTACTTCCTATTTTAGCTGTGGTTATATTCTTTCCTTTGTTGGTCTAACATGACCTCATTCATGCAGTCACCTCCCATGTATTTGTGGAGAAAATATCATATGCCTGATATTCTACAATACTGGACTATTAGCTTTTTAAAAGAAGGGAAATGCATTTTATTTCTGTTATTTCTTGTATGTCAGCTGACCCAGGAGTCTCTAAATAAATGTGTTTATTTGGAAGGAAGTATTCAGTCTAATGGGATTTATAGTTTTAGTGACATAAACACCATTTTGGTTTATATTATTTAAAAAATTCTTTAAACATGATCCAGATTCTTTCTGTGGGGGATGAACATGTTATGTCAGTTTGCACTACCTTCTATATATGTAGATCCTCTCTCATTTTATACAATGACCTATTTTCTCAAGAGTCTTTCAACAGTAGCATGTAGAATGATTAAGAGCAGGGTTTTAAACAGATAGACTCAGGTCAAATCTACATCTGTCACTTATCAACTCTTTAGACTTAGGCATGTTATCTGGTGACTGTAGGTCTAATTTTGATTTTCTAATTTGTGATGTTGTTGTAAAACGGGATCAATGATACTCCATATCATTGGGCTATTGTGAAGCTAATTGAGGCCATGCCTGTAAGTGGCTTAGCACAACTCTAGGCAAATAAAAAGTACCCTGTGGTGGAAGCCATAACATTGTTCTCAAAAATGTCTTATAGATCCATGGATATTAATAGTTATTTTCCAGTAGTGTCTAAGGCTATGTAACATCTTGTGGCCCATGACTCTGGTTCTAAGAATCTCTTAGTTTACTACTGTGATAGGGAAACTTCAGTGTGAGTTTACTGTTATTTCAATTAAGCAAATATATATCACACTCATATTGCTGTCAGATATTTAACTGAGATGTGAGATGCATAGGGTTAATATTCCTTGAACATTTTATATGAGCCATATTTTGTTCTAATCCTTTTACACGCAACACTTTTACTTGAGGTTCATGATGAACCTAAGACTTATTTCCCCATTCTACAGATGAGAAAAATAAAGCTTAACAGGGTGAGATAAAACATGCCTGAATAGCTATTGAATGGAAAGTGGATTAGATGTTGAGGAAAAAGAATTTGTCTTTAAAAAGTGTTCTTTTCATTTTGAGTTGCAGTTGTTAGATTTATCTATCCTTGACATCATCATGGTTGATAACACAAGTAATTTCTTCTTATAATTATTTCTCACATGCAGATCAAAGGTTACAAATTAAGAGTTAAACATACTGGGGGAGTGTACATCCTTTTTAAAGCAGCAATATAGATATCAATTAAATAGCAAATTAGGTATACCTTTTGACTTATGTGCAAAGATGAGAACTGTTACAGTATTAAAGTGTTTTAAACTACTGGGTAGTAAGGTAATTAGGAAGCTGTCAAAGCTTGTTATGTTCTCTTGTAGCAGTTGGTGTTCAGAATATTTCTTGCTACTGCTGTCTGAGTGGGATGTGGTTAATATGCAGCTTCAGTCAACAAAGGTTCAAAGGGGGCAATTTAATTATGACTCTGTAACTTCTTAATTTTCAATTATTATGACATAGGGGAACTGCCTTTGAGAAAGGGCAGCTAAAAGACATTTTATCACTCGTATCAAACTGCAGAAAAAGATAAATCTGAATGGGAATACTGTTTACTGGTTGCATATTTTTTTAGTGTTGCAATAAGGCGATAGAGTCTCATGTGTGTATGTGTATGTGTTTCTGTATTTTAACATGTTAACATGGTAGTAGATTGAAGAAAAACTCTACCTAAAGATTATCCCATACAATACTAACAGTAGTTCTGTGGGATCTCAACAGATCATCCTTTAAAAACACTTTTATGAAAAAATAGATTTGAAAAATACTGGGTTAAATGAAGTTCTAAGAAGTATTTTTTCTTGCAGAATTTCTTGGAGACTTAAGTAATACATATATAAGAAATCATCAAGGGAGTTAGAATATAAAGTATTCCAAATTACTTGACCAGAAGATCTTTTTTCCTGTCATACTTTGAAATTGAGCCCAGTGGAATATGCTCTGGGCTGTTAGTGTAATGGATAAAAATCCTACACTTAGGGCCAAGACACCCGGTGCTCTAGTCCTACCACTGACCTGCTTATTTATCATGGACAAGTTCATTGATTGATTCACTCATTCATTTCCACTTCAATGACTCATCTCAAACTTAACCTGAACAAAATATAATTATTTAGTTTGCTCTACAAATCTTTTTATGTCTGCTCAATCGTAATCAAAACTATTACTCGCCCAGTTGCTCAAATCAAGAACCCAGGAGGCATCTTTAATTTTTCTCTCTCTCACCCCCATTTGTAAAATTTGATGGTTCAACTTCTGAAACACATCTCAAATTCAACCACTCTTCTATATTTTTGACACCTAAATTCTATCAGTAATTATTTCTCTCCTCAACTGTTGAAGCAGAATATTCAAAATGTTCTCCTTGTTTCAACTCCTATCCATCTTCCAGGACCCTAAGAAATCTTTATAAAATGTAAATTAGCCACACCAAGCCTCTCCTAAGAATAGTCTAGTGGCTTACTGTGGTTCTAGCAGTAACACCGAGATAAATTTCTGGGTAAAGTTGGTCTAACTATGAAAGACAACCAGTAAATCTTCTAAGAAGTAATAGTGGAGATTATCTTCATGACTTTGAGATAAAGAAAGATTTTAAGATAGGATACCAAAAAAAAAAAAACATTAACCACAGAGAAAAACTTAATAAACTGAACCAGAATGTAATTAAGAACTTCTATTCACTGAAAGACAACATTAGAAGAGTGAAAATGCAGCCTAAGCAGTGGGCTTTTATTAACACATATAATAGATAGTGTATTCATATCTAGTGTTTATAAAGAATGTATATAAACAATACAAAAAGCAGAAACAACCTGGTAGAATATGGGCTATAGGCAAGAACAAGGCACCTTAAAAATATACTGTCTTGACCATGGCAGTGGTTATATTCTTTGCGATAATTCACTGAACTATACATTTACGGTATGTGGTTTCTATTTCAATAAATGTTATTAAAATTTACATATCCAAATACTTCAATACATTAGCTAACTTCCTTGGAGACTAAAGTAACTTGGCCTACTTTAAGTACTTAGTTATCGCTACAATGGTGTTCACAAAGTAAGTCATTTTTTCTTTGAAAAGAAAGACATATTTCATTTTTTCCCTACAGGGTGGTACTAGCAGAGCATTTTTGAATAAGAATTGCACGATTATACAAAGTCCTAGCTTTCCAAATCATGGAACAGTCATTAATAAGTCATTGAATCTGCTCATACAGTAGCATTTAATATGGATGGAGGGCTCATTCTTACGTTTTGAATAAGATGAATAAACAAAGAATCAAAAGCAAGGGGTATTAATATTTTACCAATGATATTTAATTTGAAAAACAGGATGGGGAGACATTAGCATTGAAAGCAGAGAGGGAAAACTGTCTGGATGAGAAATGGGGAAGAGACATCATTAAAAATGTGGGCTAGGTGAGAATACAAATACAAAGAATTCTAGTCTCACTTGACAAACAGCCCCACTAACTGGGTGCAAATGGCAACATAATCTTCCATGGGCCAGTTCTCCAGTTAGCTGAGCCAATGACATGGAAGGTTCCCAGAGTCAATCTGCATTTTATTTGACTCATTTCTGCTTTCACTGACACTTATAGATTCAACACAGATATGAGCCCAAGGATACCTCCATCTTAACAAACTGCTTTAAAAACAATGTCCTTTTCTTGCCTATAGCAAAGTCAGGCAGCACACGTGGGCCTGGAACCACATCCCATTTTGCATGGCAAGAGGGGAGCAGCAGCAAACGTGGAAGAATTATTACCTAAAGGAGCGTGTTTGTCCATTTCTGCTGGTTCTGCAGCAGCAAACGAGGGAGAATTATTACCTAAAGGAGCATGTTTGTCCATTTCTGCTGGTTCTCCATTAGAAACAAGACATGACCCCTCTGCCTTACAGGGAGAGGGGAGATCATGACCAGAGAGAAAAGTAATGGGAATTGAGAGCAAAGGAGCTTCCAGAAGAAAAGGGCCTCACTAAAGGGAGTCTGCGCTGGCTTCTGCACAGGGTCATGTGAAAATTAGTGTTCGAAAATAAATAAATAAAGAGCCTCCAATCATTTTGGAGCTCTCAGAAAAATACCAAACACACAATCCTCACCCACAAAAAAAAATAACCCAAAACAACAAAATCAAAACTCTCCACCAAAACAAACATCTTCAAAAATGCCTGGTGGAAGATCTAAAGATGTCTTCCTTTACAAAGAAATAAGCAGGTATACTAAGATTTCACAAATGGGCCTTGCTTCAGGGAACAGTGAAGGGAGGGATAAAGTGTCCTACTAATTGGAAATGTGCGTGGAGTGCAACACGAGCCAGAAACCATTCACCGTTAAAATCATTTCCTTGGACATATTTTTAACATACTTCGAATGCACCTGTAGACATCTGTAGAGGCCTTTAAACCTTTTAGCAGGAGGGACACTGCAAAGCTGAGGTCCTTCCGTCTTATGAGTGTGATAGGTGATCTCACACAGTGCCAACAGATGTCCTATTCTAGATTCAAGGGACAGAGAACAGTGCACAATGCTCCCTGTCCCATGAAGGCAAAGAAAAAAATCTCATTGTCCCTGACTGTGATTTTTCAAGCACAGTAACTTCAACTCCGAATGGAACTCATCTGTTTGCTCATGGAGCAGGGCGGGCTGGGAGGGAGGGCAGTGCAGTTCAGGGAGAACAACTGCTAATAAAA
This sequence comes from Smutsia gigantea, assembly GCA_032199065.1. Classification (NCBI taxonomy): domain Eukaryota; kingdom Metazoa; phylum Chordata; class Mammalia; order Pholidota; family Manidae; genus Smutsia; species Smutsia gigantea. The sequence goes on along the minus strand of JAVSCE010018233.1, from coordinate 63,403 downwards.
CAAAGCAGCTTGATAAGGTTTTCATAGTTAGCAAGTGATGAATGAAGGGCAGAGACGTCTGTGCCTTGCGTAATAGGAGCCTCGTTTGGGCTGCTATACTGGGCTTTGGCTGGTGTCCGCTGTTCCATTTTGCACATGGCTTTCAGGAAGGTAATGACTTTCAGTCAGTAAGGAAAAATAAAAAGAAAGCAAATTAAGTGTGGACTGAGACTTGGCAAATAGGGTCTCCACGTGGGCATGCAGTGCCCAAGGAAATAGGAAAGTGGGTCACTTTTCATTCCAGGATGGAGAAATGACTCTTTTCTAGTATTTTCCTTCGCAGTGTGGTTGACTGCAGGGCCCTGCAACTGCGGAGTTTTTTTGCTTGAAATGCAATAAGCCTTTATTGCAACTGCAGAACACCGAGGAAGCACCAAGAGCACCCCCTGTCCAGGGGCCTGGCCTGCCCAGTCTCATGCTCTCGTTTCATCAGCACAAGGAGCAGCGAGCTCATTCTAATTCCCATCATTGGCTCAATCTCTCTCCACTACCCTTCTGGTGAGAAGTAATACTCAATGCCTTGATCGCTGGACATTATTGCAGCCTTGTCCTTGTCCCCTACTCCCCTAACAGTCCTCTGGGACAGCCCAGGAATGTGTCAGCAATGAACTGTCAATGGCCCAACTCTGTGTCCAAAGCTGCGCTCATTAACTCACCCCCCATCCCACCCTGATTCTGGTTTCCTAGTTTTGTACTACATATGTTAGTCATCAAAGTCATAAAAGTGGACTTCATTCCTGAAATTCAATACTTGCCCATTCTTGTGTCATCTCTTCCTCCTCATGCTATTGGTTGAAAAGTTTAATGCAAATACCAGATACCCTGTCATTTTGCCTTGAGTTACAACACCATTATCACACCCAGAAAAATTAGTAAGTCCTAGTATTATATAGCAACCAATCTATTTTAAATTTTCCCCCAATGACTCAAAAATACCTTCACAATTTTTTAAATAGGATCAAACAAAATCCATATAAATTGCATGTAATTCCTATGTCTTTTATATAATATTTAATCTGTAACAGATACCTCTTACCCCCTTTTTAATGCCACATATTTGTTGAATAAACTGTATTCAGAAGGTTTTTCATGTATAATTACTAATTTCCTATGATATACCCTATACTAATAAATCTCTTCTAGTATGGTATATGGGTAATTTTTGAGACATAATGTGGATACATAAATCTACAAATCTTTAAAGCACATCTTCATTAAGTTTCACATATGCATATGTAATATTGGCACTATCCAGATCAATATTCAGAGCATTTCATCCCCAGAAAGCTCCCTGTGCCCTTTCCCATGGAAGTTACCTCTGAGAGGAAATCACTATTCTGACTGCCAGCAGCACAGATTGATTTTTGCCTATTCTTAAACTTTGTGTTAACAGAATTACACATTAAGAACTCTTTTGTACTTTGCTTCTTTCATCCAGCTTAATGTTTTTCAGTTTTACCCATATTGCTGAATGCATTTATAGTTTTCTCTTTTTTAATTGCTGTGTAGTTTTCTATTATACAAAAAATCTAATCATTTACTCATTCTCCTGTTGATGGACATTTGGATAGTTTCCAATTTTAGCTATTGTGAATGAACCTGTTAAAAACATATGATCTGTTTTGAAGAATCATACATTAATATCTGTGGACATATGCTAATGGTAGGATTGCTAGGTCATATGGGAGCATATTAATTGTTACTTGTTAGTTAAAAATTGTTAGTTTTCTAAAGTGGTTTACTATTTGACATTCTCACCAGCAAAGTAAAAATGTTCCATTTATTCTACATCCTCATCAACACTTAATATTATCAATTGCTTAAATTTTTGGCCATTCTAAAGGATGTGCAGTGCTTGACAGATATACAGTGCTACTGTTTATTTTTAATTCACAAAGCCCTGAAAACAATTAAGAACAACCCAACAACTTGAATAATTGTTGAGACCTTAGTAGGAATACACTCTTTCCAGTGATCTCTTCTGACAGCAATTAAAGTTGGTGAGGCTAAAAAACACAGAAAGAGAAAGACTAAAATCTCATCTAATTCTTCCTTCTTTGAAAATTCTTTGGCTCAAGTGGGCATCTATGCAGATTCAATATCAAATGTCTAATGTCACCCTGACCAATCATAGAGATCATCATATGGAGCAGCAGCTGTTCACCAAGTGATTTGGTATTTCAGGTCTTGGCTTCTAGTTACAGTTGATGTGTCCAACCTTTTACTTACAGCATTTGCTTACCCTGAAGATGTGCAAAACTGCACAACCATCTATGCAAGAGGATTCAACTAATCAATGATTATTTTGTTAGTGATAGAGCTACAACATGTCTAAAAGTAAGCTGAGGGCAAATAAGAAAAGCTGCATGCTCTTAGTTCCAGGAATTAGTACGCATTCCTGCTTTGTGGTATGGGGTGGGCTATAGAGAGGGATGTGCTGGAAAGGAAAGTAACATTTGCTAAGTACTTACAATATGTCAGGCATTATGCAAGACTTTTCATGTACACATAGTCTTGAATTTAATCAGGTCCTCACAAAAAAACTTTCAGGTGGGTTTTATTACTCCATTTTACTGAGAAGGCAGCTGAGGCTCTGAGGCACTTAGGAGCTTTCACTGTAAATACCCAGGCCAGGATGGGATGCACCCAGAAAGGTAATAAAGCCATGGAGTTTTATTTTACCAGGAGGATGAAGAATATATTAAATTTAGATATATAAGAATTATGCATAAATTACTCTTTAAAAAATCCTTTGAACTGCCTATATAGAAGGGCAAAGTGGCTTGGTGTATATAATCCTAAAGAGTAACAATGCATGCTAAAGCTTAAGACTCAGTAAGTTAGACTGAAAGAAAAAACAAAAGGTTATTCAAGGCTCTCTGCCCGTTTGCATTTCAAGGTCACTATAAAATCTCTAGAGCTGAACAGGTACAGCAGAACAGTAGCAAACATTCCTGCTTATGTGCAGTGTCTACACATTTGGTTTAAGTACTTATCCTCTATAATCATAAAACACATTACATCTGCTTTTCTGAGAATTTTATAATGTAGTAGAATTACAGCTGCAAGAAGGCTATCTTCCAAAATCAGCCCAAAATAAAATGTGTATATAATATGGTTCCTGTCCTTTTGTTGTATTATGAATAAAAATGAGGTATGGAAATATTTAAGATATATGCCCAAAGCTTTAGGACATGCCAGGTGAGAAAGTGAAGCCAGTTCATCTAGTTGCAAGCTCAAAATTTGAAGGCAGTTTCCATGAGTCAGCTGACCAGTGCTTTAGCCACAACAGACCTGGAATCAATTAACCTAGAATTTTATACACTGACTCACTAAGAAAAAAGGTGGGGGAGCATACCCATGAAATTATTGTACAAATCAGGCAAGCACTTGACTCACTGGAGAAAGACAGTCAACAATTCTCCTCTTTAGACAGATGAGATGCATTGGGATAGCAATTCCCACCTTATTTCTGTTATGATATTTGTAAGGATGGTGTTTCCCGGAGAGCAGGACAAGGTCCCTTGGGTTGTGTCCACGGTGTGGATTCCATGAATTTGCTCTAACTGCATCCATTTCTCTGACACTCAAGAGAGCACATCAGACATGAGGTAGTTAAAATGATCACCCAAGAAACCTCAAAAGTTCTCAATTTTGTATTAAGAAGTGAGTCATCCACAACTGACTGTCTTTTCACTGCTATTAGAGATTTTTGTGTGTGTGTGTGACACATCCAAAACTTACAAGGACACTGAGAACCTCTAGCTTTATAAGTTGTGGCACCTATTCTTGCACCAGTGATACTCTCATACAGGCTTTAAATGCACAAACATGAATGCTTTGAGGATGTGCTAAAGAAGAGAGAACAGAGTCAGACTTCTTAGGTTAAATCCCAGCTTTGTTTTGGACTATCTGTTAGGTGTTGGACAACTTAGTACAACTTCCTAGGTCACAGTTTATTCACCTGTAAAAATGAAGATATATTCATGCCTACTTCATAAGGTTGTGGTGAAGACTGAATAAAAATATACATAACATGCTGGGAGCACATAACATGTTTTAAGTGTTAAAAGTGATGCATAAGAAAATGGTGTGCAGGTGAAAACAATTTGGGAAGTAAGTGGGAAAGATGAACATCACTTGCCATTTAACGTTAAGAAGCAGGTATGTCCAGCCTTGAAGAGGCAGGCTACGTATTGAAAATGCCCTTAAAATAGCTTTCATTCTCCTGATGTGCAAAGGGGTGATTAGAATGATTCTGATGAAAGGAAACCAAGTAATGTCATGTATATGATCCTAAGGTTTCACAGGATACCATGCTCAGAAGAGATTTCTTCTGTATGTACAGAGAGATGCCCATGGCTTTGCTTCATGTTTTATCAGGAGAGGCAGCATCATCTTGTCTCTAAGAGAACAGGGGCTGGAACCAGAGACCTAGGGCGTGAATCCTAGTTCTACCATTTACCTGCTCTATAAACTGAACTACCCGCGATTCTCAGTTTCCTTATCTGTAAAATGGTGATAATAACTGTAAGCACTACATAGGAACCTGGGAAGATTATATGTAAATATACACACAGTACTCAGAACAGTGTCTGATCCATAGTAAGCTCCAGTACCTATTGTTCATGATCATCACCATGAGGAATAGGAAAGAAATGAGAGCAAAGTGATTTCACTCCCTGTGTGTATCAGAATCAGACATAATACTGAAAATATCTTCTAGTGGAAATTAAAGAGGTACAAAATGATGCTACAAAAGCAGCCACTCTTTTAGGAATCCCAAGCAACATAAAACTTCCCATGGAAAGAAAAAAATACAAATTCATCTACTCCAAAAGAGCTATCACATCGAATGAAAGGTCCTCATGCCTTTAACTGAATTTTAGAGCTGATGACAGATTCTGTGTAAACAATGGCTTGGATGATTGAAGAATCTGAATCTGAACTCTAAGGCTGTTGCAGTGTACTTTCTCACTATTGTGCTAAAAATAAATAGAATTAAATATCATAATTGCATTCTCCTGGTCTTCCTTTCACAACAGTAGCTATATGCTTGCTTCATTAGAACGCTTAATGTGGAAATTAGTATCCAGCAAAATCAAAAGTCTTAAATAACTGATTCTGGGGCTTGATGTTACAGCATGTTTTCAGCATTTCTGATTTGAAAAACACTAAAAATAAAATTTTAGTATGGTGTAAAGGTAATCTCAAGGGCAAAATGGTGTAGTGGAAAAGCACTGAGTCAGAAAACGAGGGTTTTTGCCTTATATTTATTTATTTTGCCTTTTATTTATTTTTCTGTAACTTTAAGTTATTTTCTAATGCATAAGGCTCCTGTTTACAGGCATCTCCTCTTTAACCCTCTTGGGCCTCAACTTTGTCATCTGTGAAACCTCAAAGAAAACATTTATCATGCCCATGATTATAGGGCTGTTGTAAGAATTGAAAGGGACAATGTATACGAACTTTCAAAGGCTTACATCTTATATAATATTCCATTAAAACTTGCATGGGTTTCTTATTCCCTAAGAATACTCCAAAAGAATGAGAAATAAGTTGCAGACCAACATCAAAATACTTCTAACCAAGCCAGTGTGTAGCAAGGGAAAGAACCAGATCGAGGACAAGCTCAATGCATGGTCAGCTCCTAAAAGTGGAGGTAGGGTCCTTAAGTAGAGATGTGCGGTTGTCAGTTCATAGCCACGCTTCCCTTTAGTCCGGGTTACATCCTGCCTAAAAATCACTCTTCACCACCTGAGGAATTTCCTAATTCACTTACCAGGCTGCATTCATCAAGATCTACAATGTTGAGACTGCCTAACAGTGAACCACAAAATCAGGCAGAAGGAATGCCACTAACTTTGTAACTTACAAAGAGCAATTGCCAGCCAAGGTTGTTAAAGGGATCAATGGTATAGAAAGAATGAGTTGTGGTGAGTGGAGTATTGACCACTGAAGAGTGATGGACAATTACAGTCCAAGTCCAATATCAGTGTTATAAAGGTCACTGTGGAAAGGGATATTGGTTCCCCCCTTTTAAAAGTCCTTTTATGCTTGATTACAGTTCTTTTTCCTCTCCATTATTCTGTTTGCTCAAGCGGTTCTTGCAGAAACTTGACAGTAAATGGCACCATCCAGCAGATGGTAAACATATCACTTGCATTATTAGCATTCCATGATTTTTACATCCTGTATAGAAAATTACATAGAATGAGAATTTGAGAAATCAAAAATGATAAGCAAGGCTGCAATTGGCACATTACTTAAAATGCAAAAACTATAGTTTACATAATTAAGGCCACAAATTGAAATTCTCCCAAAGTCAAAAAAAGAAGAAAGTTAAAGGTCTCTGGGTGGTGTTCACTTCCTCACCATCAGATGTACTGTGCAATGAACAACATGTCACATTATACTTAAAAACCTAGCTGATGATGAGGAAAAAAGCCATGTACAAAGCCCACATTATGACTTAATATTAGAAGGAAAACCATTGCTTTGGCAGTTCTATGCTCTTGTGAGATTTCTTTATGAAATGAGAAATCTTCTATTGAATAGATGTTTTGAATTTGTTTCCAAATGGGAAGAAATAGAGTAGAAAAATTGTATTTTTCTTCTGAGACTTTCTATAGGTATTGATTATGTATTATTATGTCTATATCTTTCAGCAGGTTTTCAGATCTAGACGAGGACCATCTCTGATTCAACCCCTGCCTTATCTGTGCATTGCCCACAGCATCCAACATAGTCATGCAAAAGGCCAATGCAAGTACATGTCTTGATAAGATGGATGGTTTGGGGAGGGACCAAATGAATCCAAGATAGAACACCTGTGCATCAACTGTGGCATGTAAAATAGTGGCTCCAGGACGTATCTGTGCACCAGAATTGACAAAAGAGGTGTTGAAAAATAGAAGCCCAGGCCCCACTCCAAACTCAGTGAATCAGAATTTCCCATTCTAGGCTCCTGGAATCTAAATTTTAAGAAAAGTTTCTTAGTTGAATATTTTGCAGCCAGTCTAGTCTTAGTCTTAAGAATTTTTAAAATCAAGGAAGCCCTTGTTTCTAGATCGGTATGTCAATTGATTTCACCTCAAAACACATCTCTGGCAATGGTCATTGGGGACCTAGATACTCAATTTCGTCCATGGTTCAACAGCATCACCTGGAAGCTTGTTAAAAAAGCTGAATCTTAGGCTGGCTCTGCAGCAGACCTATGAGTCAATTTCTGCATTTCAACAGGTCCCTCACTGATTATAGGCACATTAAAATGTGGAAGTCCTAGTCTAGAACTATGTCAACAAAGTGTGATATGTAGACAGACACTGTCAGCATTCACCTGACAGGCTGTTAGAAATGTAGAACCTTAGGTGCTAACCCAGCCCTACTGAACAAGAATCTATGCGGGCATGGGTCCAGGAATATCCGTTGTAACAATCTCTAGGTGACGATTAGGCAAGCTAGAGTTTGAGAAGCACTAGTCTAAAGCATTGTGCTTAAAAGAGTCTCTGCTGTAGGTAGAAAAGCTGACTCATGGATATGGTGCTTTCAGACCAAATGACAAGACTTTGGAAGAAGTCAAAACGGGTACTAGGATAAGGAGCAAAAGATGAATAACCAAAGCAAAAAAAAAAAAAGAACCAAGAAGGTGGGGAATGGCGGGAAATCTAAGAAAAGGATTAAGTGTCGTGCAGATAAAACAAATGTGGTGATATGTTGGTAATTGTTGAATCAAGATGATGGGCAATGAGTAATAGTAATCTTTGAGCATATGTGAAGTTCATTATAATAGAAAGTTAAAAAATAGATACGTCCAGAGACACACTATTTCCTATGCAGTTAGAAAACACTGGAGGACTGGTAACTTCCATTGATGAAAGGGTGGGAAAAGGAAACTCATAGACTATTGGTAGGAGTATAAGTGAATGTGACCTTTTGGAAGAAAACTTGACAGTGAATATTAGAAGGTTTAAAAATGTTTCACATGCATTGACCCAGCAATTCTATTTCTAGAAAGCTTGTATACAAAAGAAGTCATCAATTTGTATATGGATGCAGTACAAAGATATATACTGTGGCTTTAGTTGTAATTACAATTTAGAAAGTCTGTGTATCTATTAAGGTGGCATAGTTTAATAAATGTGATATGTTTATAGTGTGGACTACTGTACAATTGCTATTTCTAAATGTATTGATATGGAAGGTTGCCAATGATATATTGATGTGTGTGTGACTCTCTTTGTATGTACACAGGCAAGTATCTGGTCTAATTCTAAAACAGTTAACGGCTACCTTGGGGAGAGAGAATGTCTACTTTTGGAATGATGTCTATCACTTTTAACTTTGTACAATTTTGTACTATTCTTTTCATCTTGGTCCATGTGACACTGTTCCAGCCAGTGAGATATAAATGAGTGTCACCAAAAAGCTCTCTAAAATTCTGAGATAGTTTATGGTGTCAGATTAAGGAGGACCCTGCCTTTTTCCCTTCTATCCTCTTCCAGTTCAGAATCTGGGTGAGTATCTGAAGAAGGAGTAGCTGTTCTGTAAGAATTGGGCAGTGTATCCATGCTGAGAAACTGCACCCTGAAAAGCCAGAAGGAGCTTGGATTCCCAATGGAAGTGTGGACCCAATGTATCAGCTCTGCATGGTTCTCTTTCAAACTTACTACATAAATAAGACCATTACTTTAAGTTAATATTACTTAGACTTCTGTTACTTATAGCCAAACAATTCCTGGAGAAAGCATTATTTAACTATCCAGGTGCCCAGGTACATCTGGGGTGAGCAGAGGTAGGATATACTAATACACATACAGATAGGCTTCACCTAAAGAGGTGCCTTGTAAAGCTGATCCACGATGAATTTCCAGCCTTACCACAGTGCCTGGCACATGATTCAATGAAGGAGTAAATGAATTTATAAAAGAATAATGCACATAATTACCTCTGGATTATGGGATTATGAATGATTTTAATTTCCTTTTGTATACTTGCCTATATTCTCTGAATACTTAAAATCAGTAAAAAAAACCCAAAGCTTTGTTTTAAATTATTAAAATTATAAGAAACCCATGTGGTACAGCTTAATGATAAAGCGGAACTGTGTTCTTCCACAGGCTTCAACACGTTATAAATCAACCCTTTTTCTCCTCCATCCCTCCTTCCACAAACTACTTAGAACATAGAATAAAATCCTGATAAAACTCAATATACAAGATGAGTATTATACTGATTCTCCCCATGAGGATGATGAAGATTTCCTCTACAATTATATTACCTATTTATAAAGAAAAATTATGAAAGTGGCTTCTTCTACATTGATGGATGTCTGAACACTAACCATAAAAAATAATTTAAAAAAATTAAGCATCGTTGTTTTGCTGCTGCCAAGAATGCATGTATAATGTACAGACTTTCAATTCAGGGGGCACATTTATCATACCTCTTGGGAGAACTCTGCACACGCATCAGCTGAAACCCTTCTATGTGGAACAACATTTGCAACATTTTAGAAAGTGTCATAGTTTTAATACATGGGCGGTCTCAACCAGGCCAGATAGCAATATCTGGGGACATTTTGGGTTGTCACCACTGAGGGGATGCTACTGGTATCTAGTGACTGGTGATGCTACTAAAGAAAGCACAGGACAACTCCCATGACAAAGAATTACTTGTTCCTAATGTTAATAATACTGAGGTTGAGAAACCCTGCTTTATACTATGTTTTTCCTGTCTCATTATTTAGGCTGTATCTACCTCTTCAAGTAATTTGACTGCTTGACGTCTGGATTTTTTAAATTGGGTTACTATATTACTAATTCGTTATTTGATTTTCAACAGTTAAACCTTTTTCCTAGCTTAAAATTTTAACACTAGATATGTGAGCCCTTAAGAGATTCCTTCATGCAGCACATTGTTACTGTGGGGCTAATAAGAAGCAGACATTGTTCCAGGCACTGTGTGAACAGAAATGTGTGAGCAGACCTGGTCCCCAGGTCCAGGTACTTACAGTGCAATGAAACAGAAAATGCTTCTGGTCTCGGGAAGCAGGAGGCCAGACAGGTGATGGCATTTGGGGGCAGTGAGATGAACTCTGAATTTGGACCCGAGGCCCAGGTGTAAACTCCAGGTAACCATTTCCCTCTACCTGTTCATTAAACAAGCAGTGCAGTCCTGCTTTCTGGTGTGCACACTGCCTACTGTTGTACAGGAAATACCCTTTCTCCTGGTGTCTTCTCTGCTGGACCTTGGGTGCCTTCAGGTCTCCACACAAATGCCACCTCTGAGAGGACACTCCTGATCATTCTCCCTCTTGTTCTTCTAAGCTATCTCCAGCTCATTACCCTTTTTCGTACTCTTTTTCTGAAATAATCATGCTTACTTGTTTGGGATTTGTCTCTCCAACACTGACATTTTATGACTTTTGGGGAAAAGATGCCATAATCCTTCAAGTTTTTGGGTGATTGATGTCTGAGGACATGGTGGTCTTACCTGAAGCCCTCCTGCCTTCCCTCTTTCTCCTTTCTAGCCACGTGAGTCTTGCCCTGCTCCTTTATCAGAACATGCTGTCTCCAAGCCTTTGCGTGTTGCTCTCTGCCTAAAACTCTCTATTCCCACCTCCTGGATAATAACTCTTCACCCTTCTGCAGTTATCTCTAAACATGACTTCTGCCACTATCCAACAAGATGGTCCTCCACATTTCTCCCGAAGAACATAATTGTGGGTTCCTTTGCCTGCCTTCCCTTTTGGCTGTAAGCCCGATGAAGGCAGGGCCCTGTCTCCTGGCTCACTGCTATCACCGCAGTGCCTGCCACAATGCTTTCCTTATGGTACCTGCTCGACAAATACATATTGATTGACTCACTCTGTCCTGCAGACCACAAACTGGTTTTTTAAAATTAAATCTAATAAAACATTCAATAACACTTTTATCTTGTCTGCTTCTCTCAAGAAATACTAACTCTATAGACACATCTCTACTGTGTATCTGCAAATGGCCTGTAAAATAAATATTAATTTTCTACTAACAGCAACAAAAATGCAAACAAGGTCCTATGTTAACAGAATAATTTCTAGAGAATGTAACTAAAAAAGAGGCAAAAGAGAGCATGCACATACAGTCATAATCTTGTTAAATTGAAGCAGAAGCACATAATCAAACTTCTGACTAGAAGGCTGGTGGCACACACGCACACAGCCACCCCTCTCCGCACACAGTTATATGTGGCAAAAAAAAAAAAAGGCAAGCCCCAAAGCCTCACTGTGAGGTCCTGATAATATGACTTGCATGTGTGTAACTATGCAGTCCCCAAAGTCAACCTAGGGGAAAATGTCACTTCCTCTAGCAATCCAGGCAAACTCCTAGAGTAGCCAAAGCAAGCAGTGTCTTGTTCTTGAGGATATCAGTTGCAGAATGACTTCTGCAGCCCACACCATGAAGCTCACATTGATCTACTGGCAGCATTTCAATCTGCAGGCAGGAATGAACTTTGGCTTTTCTGAATGTATTGGTATTCTACACTGTTTTGTTCTTCTATTAATTTACCATTTTTATCTGAACACCAGAAAGAAAAATGTTGCAGGAGGTTTGGAGAATTTTCTCTTCCCAGTCCTTCTTTTAGTAAAATTTTAATCATAGCTCTTTTTATTAATCTTTTGCACTTCTTCATGCAAACCATCATCCTAAACACTACCAAATTAATCTTAATATTCATAATCTGGACTTCTGAAATTTACAGTCTAAATTTGGAATTGGAAATTCATTTGTGTACTTGACTGAGTGGATTATTTGAAATCACTCTGAATGCAAAACAAATATGGTAACACCATTTCAAGGCCAGCCAACTCCCCCAGTTCTCTGTAAGACATACACGAATTTCTTACTTCTTTGGCTCATTGATATTAGTGCAACCCTGCCTTGGGGGAATGGCAGGGAAAACGGTCAGAGCAACTCACTGCATTCTACCAAAGCCAAACACATGTGATGGAAAGGTTGGTCTGGCTTAGGGATGTTTATCAACTAAAACAAAATGTTGATCTAGGAGAGTCCTTAGAGATTGCATTAAAAATGCTCATGTTACAGGGAAACTGAGTCCCAGAGATGGAAAGATTTAAGCAAGTCAACAGACAGAGGTAAGGCTGAAACATTTCTTCCTGTGCATCATTCAGTCACCAACTAGTCCAGACCACCACTGTCTCTTCTCTGGATTTCTCTAACAACTTTCTAACTGGTCTCCCTGCTTCCACTCTTACACCCTCCAGTCAGTCTGTCTAAAGTAGCAAGCATGGTTTTAAGTTTTAACTTATATCACTCTGGTCCCTTTCAATAATGTCTCAATGCACACAGAAAAAAATACAAGCTCATGATCACACGATTGTGTAGATCTGGCCTCTTCCTTTCTACATCCACATGTCATATTACTTTTCTCCATAACTCACTACACTTCAGCCACACTTGTTTAGTTCTTCAAATATATCCAGATCTTTCCTACTGCAGGGCCTTTGCATTTGCTTTACCTCTGTTTGAAATATTCTTCTCTTGCCCTCTCCTTTGCAGGGTTGGATTCATTTTACTTTATATCACAGCTTATGTGTCACCTCCTTTTAGAGGCCTTGTTACATGAAAATAAGACTGTCCCCATTAGTGATATTTGTTTCTCTTTTTTTCCTTCATAAACTGTAGCAAAACTTTGATTATTTTTCTGTTACATATTTTCTGTGGCCCACATTCCCCAGGTAAATAATAAACCCTCTGCACAGCACAGAGCAAGCCACAGAGCAGGCACTCAGTGCAGCCCAGGAGAGTGAAAGAGTAAATGTGACTTAAAGATCTGACTTCCCAACCCAACACATATCCAACTTCATGAAGATGAGAGTATTAAAAATGCAATTTTAGTATCTTAGCAGTTTCAGCTACTACCAAATCATTGCTTAGCCTGCCATAAAAGTTAGCTCTGTTATGAAAATATTCAGTATGTTCTTAGAGCACACAGAAACTAAAGCTACCAAAATGTTTTACTGAGAGTCTTGGAGTTGTCAAGTCAGAGATGATCCCAAATATCTGAACTGAATCTCTTATTTCATGGTGAGGAAACTTCAGGCCAGACAGATACATTACCACAAGTGCTACACAAAATGCTTACTCTCTACTCTAAAACCTAGTCACTCTCCTTTTTTTAAATTTTTTATTCATTTATTTTTATTAGAGTATCATTGATATACACTGTTATGAAGGTTTCACATGAAAAACATTGTGGTCATGACATTCAACTATATTATCAAGTCCCCTCAATACCTCATTGTGGTCACTGTCCATCAGCATAGTAAGATGCCACAGAGTCACTACTTGTCTTCTATGTGCTATATTGTCTTTCCCATGCCCCCACTATATTATGTGTGCTAATCATAATACCCCTTAATCCCCTTATCCCTCCCTCCCCACCCATCTTCCTCGACCCCTCCTCTTTGGTAACCACTAGTCCCTTCTTGGGGTCTGTGAGTCTGCTGCTGTTTTGTTCCTTCAGTTTTTCTTCATTGTTATACAAATGAGGGAAATCATATGGTACTTGTCTTTCTCTGCCTAGCTTATTTCACTGAGCATAATACTCTCTGGCTCCATTCATGTTCTTGCAAAGGGTAGGATTTGTTTTCTTCTTATGGCTGAATAATATTCCATTGTGTATATGTACAACATCTTCCTTATCCATTCATCTACTAATGGACACTTAGGTTGTTTCCATATCTCAGATATTGTAAATACTGCTGCGATAAACATATGGGTGCATATGTCATTTTGATTCTGTTATCTTGTATTCTTTGGGTAAATTCCTAGGAGTGGAATTCCTGGGTAAAATGGTACTTCTATTGTTAGTTTTTTGAGGAACCTCCATACTGTTTTCCACAATGGTTGAACTAATTTACATTCCCACCAGCAGTGTAGGACAGTTCCTCTTTCTCTACATCCTTGCCAGCATTTGTTATTCCCTGTCTTTTGGATGTTGGCCTCCTAAATGGTGTGAGGGGATATCTCATTGTGGTTTTAATTTGCATTTCTCTGATAATTAGCAATGTGGAGCATCTTTTCATGTGCCTGTGGGCTATCTGAATTTCTTCTTTGAAGAAGTGTCTGTCCATATCCTCAGCCCATTTTTTAATCGGGTTATTTACTTTTGAGGTGTGTGAGTTCTTTATATATTTTGGATATTAACCCATTGTCGGATATGTCATTTACGAATATACTCTCCCCTACTGTAGGATGGCTTTTTGTTCTACTGATGGTGTCCTTTGCTGTACAGATGCTTTTTAGGATGATGTAGTCTCATTTGTTCATTTTGCTTTGTTTCCCTTGTATGAGGAGATGTGCTCAGGAAAAGTTGCTCATATCTATATTTAAGAGATTTTTGCCCATTTTCCTTCATGAGTTTTATGGTTTCATGACTTACATTCAGGTCTTTGATCCATTTTGAGTTTACTTTTGTGTATGGAGTTAGGCAGTAATCCAGTTATATTCTCTTACATGTAGCTGTCCAGTTTTGCCAACACTAGTTGTTGAAGAGGCTTTCTTTTCCCCATTGTATATCCATGGCTCCTTTATCGTATATTAATTGACCGTATATGCTTGGGTTTATATCTGGGCTTTCTAGTCTGTTCCATTGGTCTGTGGGTCTGTTCTTGTGCCAGTTCCAAATTGTCTTGATTACTGTGGCTTTGTAGTAGAGCTTGAAATCAGGGAGCATAATCCCCCCGGCTTTATTGTTCCTTCTCAGGTTTGCTTTGGCTATTAGGGGTCTTTTGTGGTTCCAAATGAATTTTAGAATTATTTGTTCTAGTTTGTTGAAGAATGCCGTTGGTATTTTCATAGAGATTGCATTGAATCTGTAGATTGCTTTAGGCAGGATGGCCATTTGACAATATTAATTCTTCCTATCCATGAGCATGGGGTGTATTTCCATTTATTGGTATCTTCTTTAATTTCTCTTATGAGTGTCTTGTAGTTTTCAGGGCATATGACTTTCACCTCCTTGGTTAGGTTTATCCATAGGTATTTTATTCTTTTTGTAATGGAAATGTTTTCCTTATTTGTCTTTCTACTAGTTCATTGTTAGTCTGTAGGAATGCAACAGGTTTCTGTGTACTAATTTTGTATCCTACAACCTTGCTGAATTCACTTATTAGTTCTAGAAGTTTTGGGGTGGATTCTTTAGGGTTTTTTATGTACAATATCATGTCATCTGCAAATACTGACAGTTTGGCTTCATCTTTACCAATCTGGATGCCTTGTATTTCTTTGTTTTGTCTGATTGCTGTGGCTAGGACCTCCAGTAAAATGTTGAATAAAAGTGGGGAGAGTGGGCATCCCTGTCTTGTACCCAATCTTAGATGAAAACCTTTCAGCTTCTTACTGTTAAGTATGATGTTGGCTGTGGGTTTGTCACATATGGCCTTTATTATGTTGAGGTACTTGCCCTCTATACCCATTTTGTTGAGAGTTTTTATCACGAATGGATGTTGAATTTTGTCGAATGCTTTTTCAGCACCTATGGAGATGATCATGTGGTCTCTGTCCTTCTTTTTGTTGATGTGGTGGATGATGTTGATAGATTTTTGCATGTTGTACCATCCTTGCATCCCTGAGATGAATCCCACTTGATCATGGTGTATGATCCTCTTGATGTATTTTTGAATTTTGTTTGCTAATATTTTGTTGAGTATTTTTGCATCTATGTTCATCAGGGATACTGGTCTGTAATTTTCTTTTTTTGTGGGGTCTTTGCCTGGTTTTGGTATTAGAGTGATGCTGGCTTCATAGAAAACTTTAAGGAGAATGGGCATTATGTCTTCTCTATATGTCTGATAAAATTCAGCCGTGAATCCATCTGGTCCAGAGGTTTTATTCTTGGGTAGTTTTTGATTTCCAATTCAATTTCATTGCTGGTAATTGGTCTGTTTAAATTTTCTGTTTCTTCCTTGGTCAGTCTTGGAAGGTTGTATTTTTCTAGAAAGTTCTCCATTTCTTCTAGGTTATCCAGCTTGTTATCATATAATTTTTCATAGTTTTCTCTAATAAATCTTTGTACTTCTGTGGTGTCCGTAGTGACTTTTTCTTTCTCATTTCTAATTCTGTTTATGTGAGTAGACTCTCTTTTTTTCTTAATAAGTCTGGCTAGGGGTTTATCTATTTTGTTTATTTTCTCAAAGAACCAGCTCCTGCTTTCATTGATTCTATTGTTTTATTCTTCTCGATTTTATTTATTTCTGCTCTAATCTTTATTTTGTCCCTCTTCTGCTGACTTTGGGCCTCTACTTGGTCTACTTTTTCTAGTTTCATTAATTGTGAGTTTAGACTGTTCATATGGGATTGTTCTTCTTTCCTGAGGTAAGTCTGTATTGCAATATACTTCCCTCCTAGAATTGCCTTCGTTTCATCCCACAGGTTTTTGATGTTGAGTTGTTGTTTTCATTTGTCTTCATATATTGCTTGATCTCTGTTTTTATTTGGTCATTGATCCATTGATTATTATGTTGTTAAGAGTCTATATGTTTGTGGTCTTTTTTGTTTTCTTTGCATAATTTATTTTTAGTTTCATACCTTTGTGGTCTGAGAAACTGGTTGGTTCAAGTTCAGTCCTTCTGAATTTATTGGGGCTCTTTTTGTGGCCTCATATATGATTTGTTCTTAAAAATGTTCCATGTGCACTTGAGAAGAATGTGTATCCTGCTGCTTTTGGGTGGGGTGTTCTGTAGATGTCTGTTAAGTCCATCTGTTCTAATGTGTTGTTCAGTGCCTCTGTCTCCTTACTTATTTTCTGTCTGGTTGATCTGTCCTTTGGAGTGAGTGGTGTGTTGAAGTCTCTTAAAATGAATGCATTGCATTCTATTTCCCTCTTAATTCTGTTAGTATTTGTTTCATAGATGTAGGTGTTCCTATGTTGGGTGCATAGATATTTATAATGGTTATATCCTCTTGTTGGACTGACCTCTATATTATTATGTAATGTCCTTCTTTTTCTCTTGTTTCTTTGTTTGAAGTCTATTTTATCTGATACAAGTACTGCAACTCCTGCTTTTTTCTCCGTATTGTTTGCATGGAATATCTTTTTCCATCCCTTCACTTTTAGTCTGTTTATGTCTTTGGGTTTGAAGTGAGTCTCTTGTAGGCAGAATATAGATGGGACTTGCTTTTTTTATCCATTCAGTGACTCTATGTCTTTTGATTGGTGCATTCAGACCATTTACATTTAGGGTGATTATCAATAGATATGTACTTATTGCCATTACAGGCTTTAGATATGTCATTAACCAAGGTTCAAGGGTAGCTTCTTTACTATCTGACAGTCTAACTTATCTCACTTAGAATGATATTAAATACACAGTCTAAAGGTTCTTTTTTTTTCTTCCTCCTCCATTCTTTTTGCATTAGGTATCATATTCTGTACTCTTTGTGTATCCTTTGATTGACTTTTGGGGGTATTTGATTTAAATTTGCATTTGCTTAGTAATTAATTGGTCTACTTCCTTTACTGTTGTTTTATTTCTCTGGTGACAGCTATTTAGCCTTAGGAGCACTTCCATCTATAGCAGTCCCTCCAAAATACACTGTAGAGACAGTTTGTGGGAGGTAAAGTCTCTCAACTTTTGTGTATCTGGAAATTTATTTAATCCTTCCTTCAAATTTAAATGATAATCTTGATGGATAGAATATTCTTGGTTCAAGGCTCTTATGTTTCATTGCATTAAATATGCTGTGCCACTCACTTCTGGCCTTTAAGGTTTCTGTTGAGAAGTCTGAAGATAGCCTGATGGGTTTTCCTTTGTATGTGATCTTTTTTCTCTCTCTGTCTACTTTTAATACTCTGTTCTTATCTTTGATCTTTGACATTTTAATTATTATATATGTTGGAGTTTTCTTCCTTGCATCCCTTGTGTTAGGAGATCTCTGCACCTCCATGGTCTGAGAGACTATCCCTTCCTCAAGATTTGGAAGTTTGCAGCAATTACCTCCTCAAAGACACTTTCTACCTCTTTTTCTCTCTCTTCTTCTTCTGGTACCCCTATAATGTGAGTATTTTTCTGTTTGGATTGCTCACACACTTCTCTTAATATTCTTTCTTTCCTAGAGGTACTTTTTTCCCTCCATACCTCTTTGTCTTTATATTCATGCTCTTTAATTTCTATTTCATTTACTGTCTCCTCTACTTCATAATCTGCTTTTCAATTCCTCCATTGTATGTTTCATTTTGGATACTGCATTTTTCAAACTTTCTGTCTCCTTCTTGAATTCCTCCCTGAGTTCTTGAATATTTTTCTGTAGCTCCATGAGCATGTTTATGACTTTTATTTTAAAATCTTTTTCAGGAAGATTGGTGAGTTCAGTTTCACTTGGCTCTCTTTCTGGTGTTTGTGGGATTTAGGTTTGTACCAGGTTCTATTGATGTTTTATATTTTTAATAATAATTTGGTATAGGCGGTGGCCTCCAGTGCCCAGAAGCTCTACTCTCTGGAGCTGCTCAGCCCCTGGAGCGATGGTGGGGCTTGAAGGCAAGCAGCATTGATGCCTACCTGGAGGAAAGTGCTCTTTCTTGCTTCCCAGGCGCAGTGCCTGCCTCCACAGCCAGGGCCAGTGGTTTGAGCATTCAGGGAGAAGCCTCTATGCTATGCCCATGTAGCTGCCATAGGTGGGGCTGCCCTCTGGCTGTCCTGGTGCAATGCCAGGGGCTGCAAGTTTCCGAGCTGGTGCTGGCCAGAGGGAAGGAGTAGCAGGCTGCGTATCATGGTGGTGAGTCTTGGAGCTGTGTTTCCAGCCAGGGGCATAGACTGCCTGAAGCTTCTGAAAGTTGCCAACCTGCTGGGCTGAGGCACTGGGACAATTTTGTCCACCTGTCCTTTCTCCTGAGCAGCAAGCTCTGGACAATTGTTTCCCCTTTAGCATCCTTCTCACTCTTGGGAAGTCTCTCAGAGTGCCCGCCTTTCTTTTGTCCCCGAGCAGCCAGTTATAGGTACCTGTTCTCCACAAGCGGCTGAAATCTCAGTCTCTCTGAGTAATCTGTCTGTCTTAGCTTTTCAACCACACTAATCTCCAGAGCACCATGTAGTGTAGGTTCATGCTCCCAGAGAAGATTTCCAGGGCTGGGTGTTCAGCAGTCCTAGGCCTCCACCCCATCCCTGCTCCATTTCTCTTCCTCCTGCCAGTGAGCTGGGGTGAGGGAAGGGCTTGGGTCCCACCGGATCACGGCTTTGATACTTTACCCTTTTCCATGAGATCTGCTCTTTTCCCCAGATGTAGGCAGTCTGTCACAGCCTTCTTTCCTTTTGCTCTTTCAGAATTAGTTGTTTTTGCTATATTTTCATATTATATGTGGTTTTGGGAGGTTTCTATCTCTCACCTCTCACATCGCCATCTTTTTCCCTAGTCACTCTCTTAATCCAACACCTAGTCTGTCTTTTAAATCCAGTTTCTCAGAAAATAGAATAAAATACCATTTGGCTAACTTGAATTGAATACTTTTATTCCATTTACCACATTTCCATATACCAAATAACCCATCACCAGCTGTTTGGGCGTTTATAATATGCCAGGTTCCACCTTAGATGTTCTGTGAGTTTTATCTTATTTTGTCCTCAGAACTCCCCACGGTCTAGATAACTTCATTATAGTCAGTGAAGAGGTGAGGAAACTGAGGCTTAGTCAGAGAAGCACACATCCTCCAGGTAAGAAATGGCCAAGCAGGAGAACAACTGAGGGCAGGTTGGTGCCAGAGCAGGCTTTAAGCCCCATACTCCCTGCCCCTCTGAATGGCACTCTAGTGCCCCACAGGAGCTAACATGGTTTTTTAGAGTATTTTGCTTTATTACAAAAAAGCAGCCTTTTACCCAATGAGAACACGATTCTTTTTATGTAAAGCAATTTTTATCTTTGGCAGAAAGCCACTGCAATACAAAGTCACATATCATCCTGTTCTGAGCTTTGATGTCCTCATATATCCCCCAAAGTCAATAGGATTGAGGAAAAAGAATTTTCCCCTGAGTATCTATTTATAGTTACACAGTGAAAATCTATGTATACTTGAAAATCACTTAACCACATTTCAATCATTTGAGCAAAACTCACCAGCTGGCACCACATCCCCATTTCTGAGGTGAATAAGCTTTTTGTATACATTACACACACACACATATGCAAGTCTGGAAGTAAAATTTGACATGGAAAGTGACAGACAAAATACAGGGAGCTGTGATCCAAATGTTTCCCCCCACTCCCATCTTCAGAAATATTAACTCTTTGGAAACCCTAAAGTATTTGCCAAAAACATCTTATATTGGACATAAATCAGGAAATGCTGCTCATCCTCTTCGTTACAAAGCTTTGGGTTCTATCTCTTGTCCAAGGTCGGTAAAGGAATATATCACTTTCATTCCTGTTTTTCTAACCAAAATTCATTCTTCTTGCAACAGTACCCCCATTTTCCTAGGGAAATCATCTTTGTCAGGTTCTCAGTTATGTGACTTGCATGGCTCAGGCCTGGCCAACTAGAGGTAGATGATTCCATTCCTTGGACCACATTCTGCATTCAGGGATGAGCATGTGACAAAGCTAGGCCTACAAAATTCAATTCCTTAACTTCTATAGGTCCACTTAGGAAGTAGGAGTTCTGTGTTTTATTGGAATTTTATGACTTGGTAGAAAATAGACCTGGAGTGGCTAGTGGCCATCTTTGGTACCTTGTAGAGAGCTCTTCTCTGAATCTGAAATCAATCCAGAGGAGAGCAGCATCAAGAGATGGAGAAATGGAGACAGAGCAAAAGGGAGGGTGGGGAATGGAATATGACGCTGTTTCAGCCCTTGCATCCTGCATGTCCCAAACCAGCTATATTCTTGCAAATTTCAGTCATTCAACTCAACAAATTTTACTTTTTCTTTGGCTTAAGCAGTTTGGAGTTGCTATCGTTTTCAATAGATGCTTGACTAATACAAATTGAAAATCAATGTTTTGAGAAGCCTTCAATAGAAGCAATATATTCAGCTCTCTTTTCATCACTCTGTGAGCTCAGTTTCTAAGTAGTTCATACATGCTAAATGGCTCCCATGTGCTTCCCTAATAAATTTTAAATGGAGGGTTGTCTTTCCTCTACCAATTAATCCATAACATATCTCATAACTGTTGGTGGGTTAGTCTACCGCACCTCCCAAGTAATAGTTACTTCTCACCTTCCCTCTTGCACCTTCATCCAGAGGATCAGCACTAATGACAGAAGCTCCAGGCTGAGGAGAGGGATGCGTTTGCTTGAGAGAGACTTTGGGTGATACCAGGTTGTAGTTTTGCACTTGGCTCACAGATGACCTGGACCTCTTAAAAAGTACTGTATTTAATTTAAATAAAGTATTAATGTATTATTATATAAATTATGTAAATATAATTATTACTTAATTTGGAAACAAATTCCAAGTAATTGTGCTGACGGGGGAACCAGTGCTGCCTGAAAACATCAAGAAACCAATGAATACATTGAGAATTGCCAACCTTTGGTCCACATAGGATAATACTAGATATTTTCTAACTCCAAGTATAGGCAATGCGAGAGATTTTGGAATGTTCTCTTGTCTTCTTATTGGACACAACACACCAAATGTGGTACAAATCACCTCAAAATATTAACAGCTCAAATTTCTAAACTCTTGACTGTTCTGATGTCACTGAGGCCCTTCCACAATCCCATTAGGTATTACTTCTTTCATCCTCTGTTTAAATGGTGCTTAGAGAGGCTAAGTAAGAATGTGATGGAGTAGAACTTCAAATCCACTTCTGCCTGAAACTAGAGGTCTCAGCCACTTCAGTTCTGCCTCACAACAGACGGGAAGAATTGGATGTGGTGCCTTGCAGCCTGTCTTTCAGCAGTAGGGAAAGGGGTCAGAGCCTTCCCAAGTGTGGCATAGGAATTACTCCACCAAATGACAGTCTGAGCAACAGGTTGCGGCAGGTTTTGTTAAAATTGGTTCTCTCTAACAGCTCTAAAAATGAGAGGACCTTTGTCTTGAAACTGCTCAAAGTGTGGCCCCACATCAGCAGCTTTATCTCCTGGAACACTGATACCAAAGAGAATCCCAGACCTCACCTTAGATGTACTGAATCACAATCTGCATTTCAATCAGGCCCCCATGCGATGAACATGCACATTCAAATTTGGAATAGACTGGCCAGGAAATGCTATAAAAGTGTGGTCTTTGGACAGGCAGCATGAGCATCAATGGGAGCAATAAGAGATGTGGAAGAAAGGGAGGAAGGGGAGGCTAAGGAAGGAAAGGGAGGAAAAACACCCACATTAGCTGGAAACTCTTACATGCCTGATATAATGGGATATTGGAATTAATGTCAGTTCAGTCAGGCAAGACAACTTAGTGTAATGAGTTAGTGCTGGCCACTCTGAAAGTTTACATCTTTTTTAATTATCATGATTACCCAACTGGTTTCTTTCTAACAGAAGGAAAGTTCAGGGAGAGGGTGAGTTAAGCAACATTAGCAGCCCCTGCAGCACATACGTTTGGAAAACACAGTGGAAATGTCAATCAGGAAAGAGGTCGATATTTTTAGATTTCTGGAAGAAAACCACAGGGCTTCACTTGCCCTCTTCTCCAGGTGTCAGGGTATCTGGCCTCCACTTCCTATTCATTCATTCTTTCCCTTTCTAGCCCCTTCACCTTTCCTTTCCTTTGCCATATTTTCTCTCAGTGGGAGGACAGGGGAGTGATGATAAGGCCTACCAAAGAGATGTCAAATAGCAAAGCAAGAAAATACCCCAAGGACCCTAATATTTAGCTGACAATTGGACTGTCCACCCAGCCCCTGCCACTTCTCAGCACTATGGTGCATTGAGTCATGGGGGCCAGGCATTTTGGTCTCTAGTTTGGATCTGCTAAAACCTCAAAATGTCAAAGTTTAGGCAACACCTTAAAATATATCTTTCCTTGTTGAAACTGAAATGGAGCTCTCTCACCTCTTATATTCTTGTGCCCTGACCTGGCTGTCCTTTTTTAGAATATTATCTTTTGGAGCCAAAACTTTGGGCATTTTCTCAGAAAAAGGATTCAACAATGGCTTTCAAATACCTTAGAACTTTATTTTTAGAGCTGGTGTTACAAAAGGGAGGGATAAAATGATTCTGAAAATATGCTTCACCTCTTAGCTCTTAAACAGGAAATTTCAACACAAAGAATAAGTGAAAGGTGTTGTCTGGTCTGCCAAAGGCAAGGTCTTCTAATGAGTTCATGACTATGCAAACCTCCAGAACGAAGTTATCTTACCCAGTTCATATTCATAGCAGCATCTAGCAGCCTTAATAATATCTGACAATTGTCTAGCAGAGATTTACCATATGCTAGTCATCTTCCCATGGCAGACTACTTATTTGAAAAAATAAGAGGGGTCACAGAAAAAGCACTCAGAAAAAAAGAAAAAGTAGAATTGAGAAGTTACATACAAGAAGTAATAGAAGGCTTGGATCTCCTCATCCCCAACCCTTAAATATTAAATAAGAAATCTTTCTAGCAACAACTATTTCCAGGATTCAGCAGAGAAATCTTATCAATCAATTATCCTTTCATGAAGGAACATCTCCACAAATTTACTACACACACTCACTGAAATCAAGGTGGAGATAGAAAGCTTTGTATACATAGGGTGGGATAATTCTTGTGACCTCAAGCGCTAAGATGTTTCAAAGTTTGGCTTCACATCTGATATTCTCTGAAACTTTTGTGAGTAACTTGAGCTTTTGGAGGCCCATTTTCTCATCTGAAATGACAGCAAAATACCACCCATTGCCCCAACACAGGACTGCTCTATTTAAATTAAAAAATGCACATTAAGTGTTTAGTATATAAATAGGAGTTCAGTAAATCTTAATGTATGTGTTCTAATGGGCCAGTTTACACACATGGGTGTGAATAAACTTGGATTATTGTGAGGATAAATGCAACTTCCTCTTGTTACTGTATCCCTGGGAAGGAGGATCACTGCACACAGGAAGACTATCCCTGGGAAATCTGTTTTCCTTGGCACCCAAAGGCCCCTGCACCTTTGGCAATATTCACAGGAGAAACAAGCATATTAATCCACAGAAGCCTCTTTTGCTTGACTAAACCCACGAGTGGATGTGCCTCATTAGAGACCAGTCAGGCAGGACACATAGCTTCAAATTATGGTAACAAGCCAATTAAAACCACAGTCTTATGCCTGGGAGCTGGGCAGCATCCCCTAGAGAGGAGGGTTACAGGAGACAGATTAAATGTCTGGACAAGGGCAGCCAGATGCTTTGGCATTTCTTTCCCCAAGTCTGCACAGCCCCATGCATCCAGGAACTAGGCTTTTCCCAGCTCTTGCCACAGACCCCTCGCAGTGCATCTCCTGGAGTGCCCCATGGTCCCGATGTGCATCAAAGACCTTGCAGCCCTATGTTCTAGAAATGCAGAATTTCAAACCTGAAATGAGTCTTGACAAAGGAGCATAGCAATACAGTGCACACCAGAGAGGCATAAAGATCAAAGGAGGTTCTGTTTGTGAGAGTGCTTTGTAGACCATTAAAAAAACGAGCCAAATGGCACTACCGTTAATGATGATACTGAACGTGGGACCCAGGTTTATTAGGGTCAGCATGTTCATTCTCCTCTTTCGGGTAAAGATACCAGTTTTCTTTCTTATAAAACCTTCAACTTTGCAACACGTGTGATACAGACCTCTTCAATTAAAGATTTTTTATATCTCAATCTCTCATTCTTTTAAGCCAAAAGTCCAACTTCACTCTCCACCAGCTGCAGGGACACCTTTATTACCAGGTGTAAAAGTTTAAATGACTGTCCTGTCTGTAAGCTGAATCACACTGCATGAAAAAGATAACATTCTACTTCTGTCTCAGTTCAGCTCCAACAGAGACCACTTTTCTTTAACGTTACCCTTATCACAGATGCTTTCTTTTCTTACAAATGAAATGTTTTATGTCCTACAGTGCAGCAGCCAGCCATGTGCACGAGGTATAAGAACTTGCTGACTGTGTCTGGGGAGCCTAATCTAACAGCTCCATTCGATTTAGAAACTCAGGACATTAGCATTCCACAGATTGTATAATATTTTCTTCTTAATTTTCAGAACTTTTACTTCCAGGTATAAACCCTTTAAGATGACACACTAGAGCTGTGAAGGGCCCCAGAGAAACAGCCCCATGCTACTCAGGCCTGGCTCTTTAATTAGCTCTGTCACAGCCAGGCAGCCCAGGCCTTTCTGGAGGCCTGATTTAGCTTCTGGCGCTCAGCAACACTTGCAGGCTATAGGAATGAAAGGACTGAGGTGTCCTGGGCCAGTTCTAGGACAAGCCTCACAGACACAGTTTCTTCAAACTGGCTGCAAAGCCATGCTTTTCTGTTCCTGTCATCCACCTCAGGCCTGCCAGTGAACCCAGTTAGCGCAGGCTTCAAATCGCATCTGTGCCCCAGAAAAGTTCTTCTCCCTTGAGGGACAGATCAAAACATCTTTCTGAGACTTCGGAATTCATAGAAATGCCCACTGGGAACAGCAAGTGTGAAGTGGTCAAACCTTGCCAGGAGTCCACAGACTAGTCTTTGTAGGATGCTGGGTGAGTGTACTAAATCATCTTTAATTAATGAATGAGTTGCCCTTGATGATGGAGAATCATTTTCACATGAAAGGACCTCTCAAATTAGGTTGATGTTGGAAGCAGCAGGGCCAGGGCCCCTTTGGAACACACAGTGAGAATGCTGTGGTTAGATTTCCTAGCAAGAAATGATTAAGACAAAGAAAATGAAGTCAACACATGTTAATAATGGCTGGGGAAAATTAAATAGGAGATTGAGATCTAAGTGATCAGAGTCTCAGAAAGGGTTTTTGATGAGACTCTTTTCAAAGAGTTTTCAAGTTAAACAGAACCATAATGAGGTGAAAATAAAAACTGGGATGATGGGAATTATACTCAATAGAATGTGTTTCTAGCATTGCTAGCTATGATGAGTTTCTAGCTTCAATATTATATAAAAATGCCCCAATTTTTGTGTAGATTTTCATATATACATGCTAATTTTGTATGGAAAGACATATGTTATAGCAGATTTTAATAATTGCTGGTAAAATCTTAATGTCTTTTTCAGCTTTATTGAGGTAAAACTGACAAATAAAATCATAGGATACTTAAAATGTACAACATGATGGTTTGATATAAGTACACATTGCAAAAGGATTTCCCCAGTTGAGTTAACACAACTATTGCTCACAGTTACCTTTTTTTGATGAGAACATTTAAGTTTTACTGTGTTGGCAAATTTCACTTATACCTTATACGATATATTGTAATCAAGTACAGTCACTATGTTATACCTTAGATCCTCAGACCTTATGGATAAACTGCAGATCCTGACTCAGTGAGTGTGGGGTGGGCATGAGATGCTTAATTTCTAATTAGGGACAGGATGTCTTTGATGATATCCTAAGCAAAACACACTCTAAATGATGTTCCACTAGGATGCTTACAATATTAGGCATAACTTTATATAGTTGCTCTATGATTCTGATCCCACACCATTAGCAGCTGATCTTTCTTGTGCTGGGGCATTAGCATTGTCTGAAACTTTGATTTGAAAATATTCACTGAACATTTAGTTTCACCATGACAACCACTCAGAGAATGACTATGGTCACATAACAGTTTCTTATTAGTTTAGAAAACTATTTTAAAGAAAATAGCCTAGAGAAAATAGAAAGTAGATGATGGTTTGTTTCTTTTTGAAAGTGAGACAGTATAGCATACTCACAATATTCACAATAGTCAAGCAGGGACTCTGACCATTCAGAACCAATATTCAACATCAGCTACAATCATGGCAGCTGTAAATAACCAGTGTATACTAACTAAAGGTCAGCTTAATTTCTGACCCAACTTGGCTGCTTAACTTTTTTAAAATCTTGGAATAATTTCAGATTTATAGAAGTTGCAAAGCTACTATAAAGAGCTCTTGTAGACCCTTTGCTCAGCTGTCCCTAATATTAACATCCTATATAACCATAGTATATTTGTCAGAACTAAGCATTAACACTGGTACATTACTATTAACTAAATTAGAGAGTTTATTTGGCTTCCACCCGTTTTATCACTCTGTCCTTTCATGCATTGTATGGATGGATCATACATTGTATTTTGTACCCATGTCTCCTTAGTTTCCTCTGATCTCTGCCTGTTTCTCTTTTTTGGCTTCATGATCTTGTAAGTTTGGTCTTGAAAGGTATTTTGTAAAGTGCCCCTAAAATTGCATTTGTCTGATATTTCCTCATGATTAAGCTGGGGTTATGGTTTTGTGGAGGCTATCATACAGGTAAAGTGTCTTTCTTATCACATAATATCAGGGGGTACATGACATTAATGCCTTAGCATCCGTTATATTAACCCTGATCACTTGATTAAGGCAATGTCTTCAGATTTATCCACTGTAAAGTTACCATTTCCTCATTTCCCCCATTCTATACTCTATCCTTTGGAAGCAAGCCACTAAGTTCAGGCCATACTCCATAGGAAGGGTAGTTCATTTTTTAGAGGGACCTAACAGTCCCTTCTATGCCCACAGTGTGAAGATAGATCATTTTCTCATTTGCAAAATGACAATTCTAATGGTAATGAATTGAAAAGGTTACCGTGAGGATGAAATAAAGTTCTAAGTGTCAGGCACTTAACTCAGTGCTTGGCACACAGTAAGTAAGTGTTCATTTGTATTTGCATTATGATTCACAGCTATTCATTAAGCACCAACTCTGACTGAGGTAGTCCTGTGAATCAGGATACAGTGTAAACAAAGCAGACATAGTCCTGACCTTATGCAGTTAACTGCCTGCTGGGGAACACAGATGTTAAACACACAAATAGAAAGACATAGCACTACAACTGGAGTAAGTTATACAAAGGAAAAGGTCAGTTTGCTATGTCATAAAATTACATTAATGGTGGGGGAGACTAATTTAAATTTTAGGGTAGGTGGGCTTCAAAGAAGCACTCTCTAAGTAAGTGATGTTTAGCTGAGATCTGAAGGATGAGCAGGAGTGAGAGAAAGTGTGAATGGAAGATGTCCCACATACCAGAGCAGCATAGCACATGTGCTGTGGCTGGCAAGTCTCGTGCATTCAAGGACTTGGGGGAAGGATGGCATAGGCAGAGCATTCCACAGAAGGGGAGATGGCAGGAGCCTGAAGCTTTCTATTTATCCAAAATGCAACCAATGGCGTGTTGCTAATCATGGGAATACATAAGGTGGTGAACAATCCTAAGAAACCAGGCAGACTGCAGTGTGGAAAACAGACTGGAGGAATAAAAAGAGATTCAGGAAATGCGACTATTGTGGCTAGTACAAAGATTAGGAGAGACCATGGAAGCAGAGAGAGAGAAGCAGACGTACCCACTCAGTATACATATAAACGTACATCAAATCTACAATCTTCTTTTCTCACATTACCTAGCTGATTTACGTTATAATTAACCCTCCAGGCTGACAACCCAGGAGAATTTGCACCCTCTTGTCCCAGACTCCAAATAACATTCTTCACCATACCAAGGCCATGTACATTAACCTATATACAACACTACATTAAAAAGTCAAAAACAATTTTACAAATAGAATACTTTCAATGACACCTTATCTCTTAGGGTAGGCACCACAGAGTTAACACAGAGTGCTGTTAATTATCTGAACAGAGAAAATTTTCTTTCAGTAAGGCAGAAATAACATAAATAACACCACAGATCAAGTACCATAAAATATGACTTTAAAACACAGGAGATGGATACAACCATCATCCCCATTTTACAGATGTAGTAACTGAGGTACAAACTTGGTAGGTAACTTATTAATGTTTTGGTGTCACAGCCAATCTATTTGCACTGAACTGGTATGACACATCTCAGTGCTAAGAGAGTTTCAGTTTGAGAGAACTCCTGGTATCTCCCCTGTGACTAAAGGAATGTTTTCAGTTAAGTAAGTATATTTAGAAAAGGTAGAAACTTTAGCAACCAGCCATTAGGACCTCCTGCCAGAGGTCATCCAAGACCAAGTGAGAATAAAAATTCTGTGTTCTACTGTACATCTGAAAGGACTGTCATAGTACCCCAGAGCTGCCACCTGGCCTGATATTAGAATCTATTTGGAAAATATTTCACTGAAATTTTTGGCTTTGATAAATTACTATTATTGTAGTGGTTAGAACTAGTGTTCTGAAAGAAAGCAATATTAGTAAATAGACTCATTCACAAATTGAATCATTAGTAAATGGATTGATTAACCCCTTTTCTGTTCATTGAAAACATACGTTTGTTAAAACTAAAATCTCAGTTTTTTACAGATTTAACTGCCTGTCAACCAGGGAGAATGAACTAGTATTTCAAATTTCTCAGCCTGCCTCCTACCATCCTCTCCACAGACACATTCAACAAAACAAAGTCCCCAAAGTCTCTGGATTCCTTAATCAAGTAACTCATTTCCTCTCACAAAACAAACAGGCTGACAAACAAAAAAGCTGTAAGATCGCTAGCATGGGCTTTAGATTTCCTTTACTGATTCCCTGTGTACAGCCATTGACTGTATCCTCTGAATGGACATACAGCCAATAAGTTAGCCCAAAAAACTAGAAATAAAGTGGGATATATAGGTCCCTTTCCAATAAATGTCACACTTAAAGGGAAAATACTAGTGATTGCTGATTGTACATTAAGACTTTAAATAAGGTCCTCAATTCACAATACTTGTTTGGCACACTGAAGAGCTAGTGAATGTTTTTCAATATCCATATTTAATGGTCACTTACACTTAGAAACAAAACAATACATGTAAGTTCATTATGTTTTTCTAAATTGGACACAAACTAGATTTACAAAATATATATTCTTAAGCCAAAGTTAATAAAGTAAAGAGACTAATACTTAACAGGTCACTAGAGACCTAAAGGGTTCTCTTTATTCCTTCCCTAACTCAGTCACATTTCCCATATCAGGTCATTCTACTTTCATTTAATAGTTTGGAGTAGTAGATGACTTAAAGATGAATTAATATTCTTTATCTGTTTCACTAACACTTATTTGATTACTGCTCCTTTTTTGACAAAATGGTCACTCTTTGGAGGGGTTATTTCAAAACTAAATCTCATATGAGTGACAAGTAATTCTTTATAAAATTAGTTTCCTCCCTACCTTTTCAATGGGGCTACAAGGCTTCCACTTCCAGGGCTAGTTTCAGCCAGAGGATCAAACAGCTTTTCTATTTCTTGTACTACGTAGGCCAGCATTGTGGGTTTGGATTGCTGCCAGCAGCATTAGCTTGGCATTCTGTGATCGATCCAATGATCTCATTATTCCCTCTGCCCGCCTGACACCATGGCCCTTGGCAGAGTCAGACATGAACATTCCAGAAGGCCACTTTCAGAAAACTGGGACTTAACTGTAGTAGACCCACTTCTGAAACCCAGATTTATTTGTAACATTCCAAAATATCTTTAGCTTTCCTCCACAGAGGTAATAACTACCCATCACACGACCTCTTTGGTTGCCATATGGATACAGTTCAGCAGTTGCATTTAGAAAGTGGTCTCAGTCCTTACAGGCCCACTTCCCACCATGATGGCATATGTGAAAGTGTTTTATTTCAGAGGCTTATGTAAATGATGGTGAGACAGGGACCATGGCTTAGACAGAGTAGGGTGAGGGCCTCTGGAAAAAACAAAGCAAAATAATCCATTGTGGGATTTGCTTTGGCCTGCTGGGAGGCCCAGCTTATTTTTCTAACTTTACCCAGGTGCTGCTTTTCTTCCTCCAGCCATTAAACAAATGATTTGCAACTTGGGCAATGCAGCAAGCAAGCCCAAAACAATGTAATAAAAAAACAGGAAGGATTCCATCTTGAAAATTAGATTACATCTCTTAAAACCCAAACAGTTAAAAAGGAAGTTTCTTAAACAGACAGTAACTCAGCCCGCCTTGGGAGCAGAGCAGGCAGCCTTGAGTGATATGCTCCCAGACCAGGAACCCGTGCTCCTGGGAGGAAAGCAGAGCAGTAAAATTCTTGAAAACAACCAGGAAGACTAATAAGAAACTTAGTGTTTCTTCAAAGGTATTTGGGACTACTTAGCAAGTGTACATCCCTAGCCCTTTGTCTCTCAACTGCCTATAAAACCCCTAGACAATGCACCACCCTGGGGCTCTCTTGTCCCCTCCTGGCCTGAGCCAGGAGCTCTGTCCTCTTGCTTTCTCTCTAAATAAAAGCCTCTGCCTTGCTTGCTCTCCTACCTTGACTGTTTGCGAAGTTCATTCTTCAGCTCCGTGAACAAGAACCCCGGCATCAATGCCACAAGTGTCTTCCTTCCAGGTTTAAAAACTTCCCTTGAGATGTGACTGAATTTTAGGCAGGTATTCACTGACATTTATGAAAAAGTACACTTTGAACCTTCTCCACTAACAACCATCTTAGACGGTTCAATCTTGGTGTAATAGATTTTCAAACTTTCCAGTAACTATTTTCATTATCTCCATCACATAATATATGTTGATTTCTCATATTTTGTCTTTTATCCATGTTGAAGACCGAGGACTGACAAGAACCATACTCATTTCTTAACACGTATGTACAATTTTTCTATATATTTCTGTCAGAACTCCAAGGAAACAACTCCCTGGTTATTTTTTACAAATTTGCCAATTAAGTTGGTAGCTTCTATAAAGTAGGTAGGAACTAAATCATAATACCGTTGCCACAGATAATGACCTTCAGTTTGGAACTTGTCTCACACAGCAGTGACCTTCAATCCACATCAACCTATATCAGATGGGGTGAAAAAACTGTTCAGCTCTATAACCTTGTTATTTATAACTGGCTACCTATTTCAACATCCCACTGATTAGACAGAAACCTGACCTTCTAACTTGGTATTGTCAGCCAAGAAAAGTGTCATTCCAAAATTTTCTCATGAGAGATCAGAAGTAAATTTTGTACTGTATAGCACTGGTGCCAACTATCTGCCAGCAAGTTGGAACAGGACCCAGTTATCAACTGTCATTCATCTCCACTAGGAATCTCCAATCTGGTAAGAGAGAGAAAACATCAGCCCAAGATGGTTAAATAGCCATGCAAAGGGGTAGATGAGTGTGCAATGGATAGCACCCAAAGTCAGAGCTAAAGGAATGGAAAGCAGTGAGAAATGATGTCCAGCCAGAGAAGCCAGTGACAACTTTGTAAAGGGCTGAGATCTGAAGTAGACCTGAAGGGATGGCTAAGATTCAGTGATCACAGAAGACTGTAGAGGCTATTTAGGAAGGAGGATTAAGGTACACAAGAACAAGGAGATGGGACTGTAAAAGGCATTTTCAATTTTACAAGTGTACTCACTTAACTAATATAGAGCAGGAATTATAAACAGCAACCTCAAAAGCTGTTTTTGAGTGCTGTCTACATCTAGCCATTGTTCTATATGCTTTGGCATGTATTAATTCATTCAATTATCATGCCAGGGATATGAGGTAGGTATCATTATTAACTACATTTTAGAGGGTAGCCATAGAGATTTTTAAATAACCAGTTAACATCGTAAGTTCAGTCAAGTGGTAGAGCTGGAATTTCAAGCCCAGTAGGTTGGCTTCAGAAGGTACATAGAGCCAAAATGTAACTATTGCCAAAATATGTGTCAGTGCCTGCAATGATCAGACAGGTAATGCCTGATATCTGTGGATGACTATGGAGAGTGGTGGAGACTGTGGTGAACTAGAGAACTCATGCCCCATACAAAATGGGCAGCCCATGCTCAGCTCCTGTCATGTGGGAACATGGGCCTAATGTTACCAGACCTGATTTCTTTTTTTACAAAGAGAAGTTAGTCATTTAATTTGCAAGTTAGAAAAAAGTTTTTAAGGGCATATGGTCAAAATATATCCTGCAGGTGCACAATTTGATAAGACAGGGAATAAGGAGGGATGAGATTGAAAAGGTAGTCTGGAATCAGATTATTCAGGGTTCAGCAATCTAGAGCAGATGGAGTACATTTCAGCTGGAAGCTGAAAGAGTAGCAGGACCAATGGAAATGAAGGGATATATCCCATGAATTTTGTAAGGGATAACTGGATCTGTGACCAGATGTGGATATTTGGGGAAAGCTGAATTAAGGAATAAGGTGAGAAATAAACCAGTTGAGATTTTGAGTGAGGAGATGTCAATAGAAGAAAGAAGTTAGTTTCAAGGGTCAAACTTATTTATAAAGGCAACTAACAGAGCACATATACACAGAATCATCTATTGAGTAACTGAAAAGCTATGCTTTGATTATAAATGTTTAAGACTTTGGAATCATATAGAACCCCTCCTGGCTATGGGTTTCCCAGATGTTATTTCGGCGAGTTATTCAACATCCCTTTGGTTTCAGTTTCTTGGCAAGTAAATCATACCATCTCCCTGCTGTCACTCATGTGTGCCTTCCCATTATCCTCAGAAAGAAATCCAGAGTCCCTACCTGGGCTACAAGGCCTGACCCTCTCATTCAGCTCATATCCTTCCTAACCCTCAGCACATTCCATTTACAGAGGCCAGGCTCTGTTCTTTACAAACACTGTCTCCTCATTCAGACCTTTGCACGTGGTGGTCTCTGTGCCTGGAACACTTTCCCCTCACACCACTGCTTCAGTTAGGACTCTGATCAAACATTAACCTCCGGGCCTCTTTGCCTCTTCCTCTACTGTTTGCTTTTCCTTTCACTTAACTGTACTCTTCCCCACAAGAATGCAAGCCTTTCTTTTCTTCCTTGTTATATCCATTGTACCTAGGACACTACCTGGTCTGGAGTGGGAATTCAATGAACATTCATTGAAGACTATGAATGAATGGAATGAAATTGCCAATTCCACTCCTAACACAGGTGGTATGTAGATTAAATAAGGCAATGTGTGTAAAGCACTTAACACATGGCCATAACAAAATTAAGAAAAAAGAAAAGCTGACAAAGAAGGAAATATCAAGAAGGCAGGGAAACTGGAGGTGAGCCCTGGAACTTGGCATCTCAGAGTGTGAAGAGGTTTCTGGACAGCTAAATCTGTATCCACTGTCAACCTCCAAACACTTCAGGGTCTCTATCATATGAATTCTCCAGGGAAGTTTTGAATGTTACCCAGTGAGAAGCTGATTAGCTGCAGTGGTATGTTAGAACCTAATCATTTATTTTGTTTTGTTTTCTTGCATTAAAATAATCTACAAAGTGCTGCTTATTGCTGCTTTGCTGATAAACTGGAGATTTGGGAATGGTATGGTATTAAGTGAAAAGCAATGAGAAGTTGAAAGAATGCAAATGCTATTTCTATCATATATATTGTAGTTCTTTCAAAAATTACCATTCCATTACCATACTAAGAGAAATAGGGTTCCCTTTCTGATTTTTATGTAATTATGCCTTTTATGAATAGTAATTGACTTGAAAATAGATCCTTGTCCTGCAGGGTCAGGCTCCAGGGAAGAAGAAAATTGCTAGAAAAATGACTAAAGGATCACTTAAGCTTGCCCAGTTGGGCTAGAAATTCCTTTTCTTCTCTGAATCCCTGTTTGAAACCCCACTCAAGCAATTTTCATTTGCCTTAGGGGCTGGTCTCCTAAAAGAGCGGTAATAGGTGGGAATTTTAAAGCACGCAAGATAACTTGTAGCTGAGTCCATCAATGTTTTGGGAACAGAGCTAGTCTCTTGAGAACAGTATTAAGGGTTATTCCTAGGAAAGATGGACAGATAAGACAGACGCCACCCTCAGGATAAAATATGTGCCAAGTGCCAAGTTGGGCTTGCAGTGTAACTGCCTGTATAGTTCCCAGGTCCCTAATACTGAGCATTAGTGTATTATACCTCCTTGGAATACTATAAGCAAATAAGTCTGATTAGTTCTGAGATAATTTCCAAATGAAGCCAACATGCCTGAACAATAATTATAGTCAACTGATACAGACCTTTGCAGGGGGCATTATTATTATCCGCAGTGGACAGATAAGCAATCTGAGAGCCAGTTTTGCCCAGGATTCCCCATTAGCAGGTAGAGAAGTAAGGATTAGAATCATTACACGGGAAACTGAGGCAGCGTTATGAGTAGAGGTGATAAGAAGGTATGGTTATTCACTGAAATATACCTTTCCCTCAAATGAATTTATCATACGCTTTAACATTAAGAAAATAGTTTCCATAAACGCTGGGGAGACAGAGAGACTTGAAAGAACATAAATGTTTAGAAAGCCATTTTTCATTGTTTGGTGTTATTCCAGGTATAATCACACTCTGGAAGATGTGCCATTGAAATTCATGCATCATACTAAAGAGCTTTGTAAAGGCCTTTGTAAAAAATAAATACATAAATAAAAGCACCACACTGCAGTAGATGCCCACATCTGGTTCTGGAGAGCACCCACCAAATAGCCCACAAATCCCCTACTCAGAGCTTCACATTGTGGCAATATTGTTGTGCCTTCGCTATCTTTGGCAGCCGTAACTTAATTCTGTCCCTTTATGTCTGAGTGATCAGACGGATCTCAGAAGGGCCTTTGTCATTTTCTGTTTTGTTTTCTTTTTCTTTCTGGACTCCACTTGCTTATAGTCCTACCCTTCCCCAACCCATGCCTTTCAAATCCAGCCTTGGCAGATGGGTGGTGAAGGACATGCTGTTGTTTGTGCCTCCCGAGCAGCCATTCCCCCTTTCCTGGGAACACAACCTCAATTTCCTTCGGGGAAACACCTCACTTCTGTTCTTACACCATTTGATGAAAGGGACGAACAGCATCGGCATAGAGCCCTGACAAATGTGACTCTCTCAGGGATGGTCACATGACCTAAAGAAGGTATCTGGGACTTGGTCTCTGAACTGTTACTGTCAGTTACTGGGAATGACATTTTCTCTCAAGTGAAATTGCTGAGCTAGTGTTGCTGAAGCCTGGAAGTCCCAAAATATCCTGACTTGATAGGAAGGTTCTGGCAGTAGTGAACTCCACATAAGGAAGACAAAGTCAGGGATGAGGGAAGGACAAGTTCTGATGACATCATCAGGTGCCTGTATCTGGCATTATTTCTGGATTATTTTAATCACTGGAGCTACTTCATTTGTTTGGTGCCTAAGCCAATTGGAATTGGGTTTCTGAAGGCAGGTGGTTTACGTGTGGTTATCTTCTGAGTAGGGATGCCAGATTTAATAAGATATTTTCTTTGATGTCTGATTTCAGTCATTTTATAAACTTTTTTCTCTCTCAATGATTTATCTTATCTTTAATCTTTTCTCGATAACTTAATTTTATTTCTGGAAACATTAAGCCTAAGGCAAATTGAATCTACCCACTAATGATCTGCAATTACATAGCTTTATCAAGTATTTCCACTTACTGGTTCTTATTAGGGTTTTTATTAACCAAACTGGGAATTTCTTAGATTTATAAAATAATAACCCCACCCTCAGGCTTTACAAATAAATCTTTATGCAATATTGCTACTGCATAATGATTAGAAATCATGATGATGAATATTTTTAATGTTTCACAACCTTTTTGGCATTTCTTTTTAACAAACGTGTTGAAAACTAGTTACATTGTAAAGGCTCATAGCCACCCTACTCCCAATGTCCAAGTCTTAAAAGGACCTTAAAATGAGATTTTTGCAACTAAGTACTCAAGATTCAGTCATCCTGCATTCTGCTCATTAGCCAATAATGATTTGATATTCAAATTATCTTCAGTTCATAAAGAATATAAACCACAGCCTGAGAATTTAAGTCACCTTTGCAAAGTTAACTGACATTACTGACAAGGGCAGAATTTCTACTCGTTTCCACACAAATCAAGAGAAAGAGTGGTCAGGCTAATCGATTTGGGCTCAGTATAGAAAACAGTAGAGACCTCAGAGCCCAAGATGCCCACCAGAATAGGGTTTAACCATCTAGGTGGGAGAATTTCCCCTTCACATTCTGTGGTAGTGTTATAAGCTCTGTTGCTGTTTTAAAAAATCACATCTGACATTCCTTTCTCCTATACAGGGCTGCATTCAGATCATGGCTGAAAGCGCAAGAATCTAGAAAACACAAATAAAAATTGTGATTGCCTGGGTTGGGGAGAGAGCAAAACATAACCACCTTACAACTCTAGAGAACTCAGACCCCAGTGTGCATGGGCCCTGACCAGCCTGTCACCTCCAGGTCCCTCAGCAAAACCTGTACCTGAGGAACTTCAGGTGACTTCAGGCAAAAATTGCTGTGAAATTGACAAGTTTTCAAATGTGGTGCATTTAAGGAGTTCTGCTGGAGTTCACCAAAGCTCGGGCTAGGACAGGTGTTAGCTCTGGTGACACTGTGAAACAAGAAAAAAATAATCCTTGTACTCTTTTTTGTTTTGTTTTGCTTTGTTTTTGTTTTTTTGTCCTTAAAGCAGCAAGAAAAGGAATTAGAGAATTCCTATCAAAAAAGAGAGAGAGAGAGAGAGAGAGAGAGAACGTCCTCTGGAGAATGCATATGAAAGAAAAATATTTAGGTGGCATCTGAGGGCATATTCCAGGTGGACTGTCTTCAAGATGACACACGAAAAAATGTTCCACTTATCTAATCACATTCATCTTTCAAGATAAAGAGGTACAAATTTTCAATTATAAAATAAGGCACGGCAATGGATGTACAGCATAGGAAATACAGTCAACAATGTTATAATATCTGTATATCATAAAAGATGATAATTACACTTATCGTGGTGATCATTTAGTAATGTATATAATGGTCAAATTGCTATATTTAACACCTGAATCCAATATAATATTGTATATCAACTATACTTCAACTTATAAAAAGAAGAGTCTCAGTAAGCAGTGGGGCCAGTATTTGAACCTAAACAATGTAATTCCATGTTCTAATATTTATTTATCATCCTTCTGAATCCTTAGATTTACGCAATCTTACCCCCAAGGTACATATAGGAAAAAAATTTTGTCCATTTTCAAAGTATTTGAATCTTGGCTTTATAGTTAAAATTTGAACCAGTCAATCTGAGCAGCAGCAGAGCTGTGGTTCCACTTCACTGTTAGGCAACAGTAACAATTCTCCTGCCACTGGGGATAAAGCTCTGTCATTTGGAAAGTCCTTTCACTGTAATGTCTCATTTCATAATTACAATAGACCAGCAAGGTCACAAGTTACCTACCCTCATTCTATAGAAAGAACACTGAGACCAATGGAGGGAAAACAGAGAGACTGAGGATTATCCAAGACTTCTTCTTGGTTCAATTTTGTTTGTCCAGGAAGACTGGGATCACTAGGGAGGTTTCTTTGGGCACAACGAAGGCAACTGCTGCCTGGGGGTTGAGGACACTGCCTTATGATAGAGTGTGGGGCTCCCAGGCACACTTGGCTGATTTTGCTGCCTTACAAGCTCCTCGTAGAGGTGTGGAAACAGGAACTGAAATAGCAGAGGAGGGTGCCAGACACTTTTGTTGACTCTGGAGAAAGAGCAGGGAATGAAACACAGAGATTCCCTGCCTGACCTCAGAGAGCTTCCACTACTAGAGACTTTCCTGAGTTGTATAACCTTTTACCCCTGCTTGTGTCCTGCCTGCTGCCCTAGAGGGAGGGGTATTTTTGGCTCTCATAAAAGACACATATGCTCACAGTTCCTTCCAAAAGACCAGCCGACGCATTTCACAAAACAAGAAAACAGTAAATGCTAACCTTCAAGAGCAGAGCATTTACTTCCTTTGTGATCAACACTCACAAGATGGGCAGCTTTTAGAACTGGAGGTTGCTCAAGGTCATTCAGCAAGTAATCAGTAGAGGAAGCAAAGCAGTTCATCTTCTGATTTTTGCTCTATCCATGAGATTTTCTATTTGCAATAGGTGACCAAGTATCAAATGTTTATGAAAGAAATAGAACTATGGTAACCCTCCCTTACCACTTGCCTTCTAAGCAACATATGGCACTAGGTGACCCTTTGGCTCACTTTGATTTAATATGCAATATCCAAGCAGGCCTCTGCAAAATGAGAAGCAGCACATTAGAAATATATGTAAATTGAGGGTGTAACATGTAAATCACAAAGAAATCATTACTACAGGTTAATGTCCAGGAAAATAGCCTATCAAGATTTTAAAAAGGAATTAGAAACTCCATAAATAAGGAAAGTCATCCTTAGCTACATGACCTTTGTTAAAAATCAACATGGCTCTGGAAGAAGTTCTTTTAATTACAAACTGAATGAAAAGGAGTAAAAATGTGTTAGATGCTCTTGTTGTAACAATTGGTGTGGCAAAGAGTACTGTTAAAAGATGATTCTGGATTTAAATACCATTTCATTTTCTAAAACAGTTACTGATAATATGGCAATACCTGGCCAAGTTTCATGAAATTTGGAGAAACCTCTAGCTCACTTCTTGAGCTGCCAAAACATATTTTGAAGGGTCTGCCAAAGAGGTCATCAATCCTAACAGAACAAAATAATAAGGACTCAAGAGATGAAAAGCCTTGACTCTGAACTTTCTTTGGTGGGAAAACATTTTAGTTTTAAGCCATGTTATGGGTTTTCAAGTCAGACAGACCTGGATTCTCACTGTGTCTCTGTATCATACTACCTTTGTGATCTTGGCATGTCCCTTAATGTTTTCAAAACCTTAGCTGCCATATATCTAAAATGAAGATAATAATAGTGCCACATGTTTTTTCTATGCAAATTAGGTACTAGAAATATGTCTGGCACAGAGTAAGTGCTCAAATTTTCTAATAATTGTTATGGAAGACACATAATTTATTTAAGGACTATATATATATACATATATATATATATTTAATTATGCTGTAATTCAAATTATGCTGTAATTCAATGGAGGAGGAATAACCCTTTCAACAAATAGTGCCGGTGTAACTGGCCATCAGAGGCAATTGAATAAGTCTGAATATAAACCTCATGCCTTTTTAAAAAAATTAACTGAAATGGACTTCAGTCTAAAATATGAACACTAAAACCTCTGGAAAAAAATAGGAGAAAATTGTTGAGACCTAGGACTAGTCAAAGAATGCCAAACGATATCAAAAGAAAAATCAGTGAAATTTAAAAAATGATAAATTACCATATCTGAATTAAAATCTTTTTAAAATTAAAACAATGAAAAAACAGAGAAAAAATAGGGGTCAGTGTGGCTATAAAGGGGGAGCACGAGAGAACCTCATGATTATGGTACAATTAAGTATCTTCCCTGTGATGGTGATGAATGCAGCCATGCATGGGATCCCACTGCGTAAGTCTACACATGCATACATACACAGAAATGAGTATATGCATTAACTGGTGAAATCGGATAAGCTCTCTGAATTGTACCAGTGCCAATTTCCTACTATTGATATTGAACTATAATAATGCAGCAGGTTATAACATTGGGGGAAGCTGGGCGAAGAGTGAGTAGAACATCCCTGTACATTTTATTACAACTTCCTATGAATCTGTAATTATTTCAAAATAAAAAGTTTAAAAAATCATGCTGATTTTGTATTTTAGGTAAGCACTTTCAAAGCCCTCCTCCACTTTATTTGACGTCCCAGCATGAAACCTAAAGCTCACTGGTGCTTGTGCTGTAAGGAGAGTAAATACCAACTTCAAATGCTTCCTAGGAAATAGTAGATGGGAAATGGAGTTTATTTCATCACATTTCTTCCATTGCACATGCACACACATCTCATGTTGTTACTTAAGAGTCACCAGATACTAAGTGTTATATACAACACATATAGCAGGAGATATTTCATGTAGTCTACATCAGAATTAACGTTTATGTAACAATATATGCCTGCACTTAATTTTCACCAGTGACACCAGAATAGGAAAAAGTAATCACATTTTCAGCTTTGTAACTAAATTTGTGATGTCAAGCAAATCACTTCAACTCTCAAAATAGTTTTTAAAATGGTGATTAAACTAGGTAATATTATAGAGTCTAACTATAATTAGATAACACCTAATTACTAGGAACAAAAATTCATTAGACACAAGTGCTAGATATGAACTATATTTAATGTCCAGGAAAACCTCATTAATTTCAACTCTGCTAGTTCAGAACTTGCAACAACTTAGGGTGGTTGCTGTGCATGTCACTATTTTTAATATTTAAGAAAATAAGGACTTACTATTAGAACAAATTATATAAAGAAGTATTAAAGAAGAATATTTAAACAGCCAACTTTCTGTAGTATCAATGAATACTTAAGTTCTTCTGTTTGTGCAAAAATAAGGGATTTAGTAGAAACCCTCCTTATCTATTCATCAAGTCATAGGGAGACCAGGATAGCACAGAAGCAGGGATTAAATCTTAAGAGATTCCCCTAAACTCATTCATGCTGCAGAATTTCCTACCAGCTTCCACCTGCTACCCTGAAAAACTATCTCCATCTTCTCCAGGCTACTCTCCTGGCCTTAGATGGTTTTACTGCACATTCAGGCAGAGCAAGGGGTTGGTCAGGCTGAAACCCAGAGCTAATAGGATAGAAAACAAATTAAGACAACAAAATAACAAAACAAAATCTCAATATCTAAATTCTTATTTTTAACATTTAAAAATCTTACCCACAGTTTTACTATGCAGGTAATTTGCAAAGCTGCGGAATATTCTAATCACTTTTTAAAAATGTTTTTCTCATACTCTGTGCTTCCTATTGGTCCAACTTTTGGCTTTGTCTCCAAAATTAATTGAACTTTTTGGGCTTTTGGTTCTGCTAAGCAGGAAAAAATAAAACTTTTGAATCAAGCATTAAAGTGGCTATGGTGCCCATGTACCTGTCACACTCTTTCCTCAGCCCATTTACAGACTCACCTAGCTGTTGGTCAAAAAAGAGTAAGTTTGGGTCATTCTCCTTAAGAGACTCATAAGGAAGTATAATGATCAAGTCACAGGAACTGGTGATGTAATGACATCCCACCCAAGACATGGTGAGAAAAGACTTATTAAATCCTTGCAAAAGCACATTTACTTGGAGTTTAGAGTCATGTTCTTTCACTCTAAAGTGCTATTTCTCTTTGTACTAATTCATTTATAACCTGGAAAAAAATTCTTGAAAAGTCATGAATAGATAAACTTATCAACACTGTTTCTTACATTACATACTGAGTCTAGAGAGCCTAAAAACCAAAATCTCATGGAAATTGTGTTACTTGTCCAAAAATATCCCCAAAAGATAATTGTGCCATCTCAGGCATCTGGAAAAGTACTACAGAAAATCACTAAGCAACTATTGCATTCTTTTTCTTCTATTAAATCTGTAATAAACAGACTGCACTTATTTCATGCTCTTTTCAATAGGATCAAATAGCAAAACTTTTTATATGGAATAACTATTGTAATGGGTAATTTTATTAAAAATATAAGTATTATTTTGCAACCCCAACGTTTTCCTTGTGCACCTAATAACTGACGTAACCGTTATGAAGACATAAAATTTCATACTCTAGTTTCAAACAGGCAAGCCAAAAATATTCTGTGACAGTTTACATCTATGGAGACCTTTTTCCCCCTTTTCTATAAAACAAAGATATGAGAATATCCACAGAGGAGCTGATTTTATAGCCTCAGAGATTTCTTTGGCAGAGATAAGTGTGGTCAAAACTCAGAATTCTTTAATACTTCTTACAATTCTGTGTCAATGGATAAGTTGCTTTCTGTCTCTGTGCAACAAAGCTCAGACTGAGAAGCAGAGACATATCTGCTTTTTTCCTGGCAGTACAAACCAACAGAAGACTGTCCATGAGTCTTTGTAGAAGTTCGTAAATTGCACAGCAGCTTCAGAAGGCATACTGAATTCTAAAGGAGGCATACCACAGACTTTTCGTCTCCTTACTCCCTGGCTACGTTGGTCCTTAAAAGAAAGTGATACACACTCAACAGATCATATTCCAGGACATACTCTATCACAGAACGCTCCCTGTTTACCAGTGGGTGGGGTTGCTGTGTAGTAAAAGGTCATAATAATGTGATGTAATGTGAGCATAGTGCTTCTCTCTGCAGCTGGAGTGGGGAAAAAAAGGGCTACATGATGTTCTGGCATTCTCTTTTCTTCTCTCTCCTGTATCCCATGTAGTTGACAAATGACAAAAGCCTGGGACTTGCCTTTGCATTTAAGAAAGGGAAAAATCCCCTTTGCCTCCAATTGATGAGTTCTGACTTGCTATTTTGCATGTGCTTAGTCACATACATTAAGTGCTATTGTGTTCTTAAGAAAACTCCTGTTTATCTGTCTCTTAAAGGGACACCATAAAGTGAGGTGGTGTGATATAATAGTTATAAGAAGTACACATTTGGTCATTAAGATGACCAAATACATATTCCACAGTTCCTGATAATACTTCAGACACTTAAAGGTGAAATGGGTGTCTTGTCATGTTAATGAGAGACGTGTGGAAGGGAGGGTGCTGGAGGTTGAATTAGCCAATAGGCAATGATTTAGTCAATCATGACTGCAATAAAGCCCTCACAAAAAAACCCATGAGAAGAATCTCTCTCTCTCTTTTTGTATTCTGTTTCTCTTTTGGACAGAGCTTCCATGCTTTGGGAACTAGAATGCCTCTACATACCACTGAGCCAGGCCCCAAGATCCATGAGGATAGAGGCTCCTTTATTTGGGAATTTGCTCTATATATCTCTTCATCTGGCTGTTAACTTGTACCCTTTATGGTATCCTTTATTAAACTGGCAAACCATAGGTGTTTTTCTGAGTTCCGTGAGCTGCTCCAGCAAATTATTTGAACTTAAGGGGGAGGTCACTGGAACCTCCAATTTGTAGCTGGTTGGACAGAAGTACAGGTACTGCCTGGGGCTTGTGAATGGCATCTGAAGTGGAGGGTGGAGGGCAGTCTCGAGCCCTTAATCTGGGGAATCGGCTGTCTCTGGGCAGATAGAGTCAGAATTGAGTTGAGTTCTCTGACACCCGGTTGGTGTTGGAGAATTGCTTGGTGTTGTTCATGGGAAGGCCCCCCCCCACACACATGCATTAGAATGCATTAGAATTGGGTCAGGAAACACGAAAGGAATGGAAAAAAACAGATGGGATAGCTGAGAAGATATGAGTAATCCTAGATCCTTTGGCAAAATATATCCAAGAGCATCCCATTCCTTCCCTTATTCCTAAAAGCACTGTAGAAAGAG
Source organism: Smutsia gigantea (assembly GCA_032199065.1). Classification (NCBI taxonomy): domain Eukaryota; kingdom Metazoa; phylum Chordata; class Mammalia; order Pholidota; family Manidae; genus Smutsia; species Smutsia gigantea. The sequence continues at coordinate 19,179 of JAVSCE010018233.1, read as the reverse complement.
AACTGAACTGGCCATCAAAAGATGGGAAGTTCCAATCCCTGCTCATTTACAAATTTGGGCAATCACTGCACTTCTGTAATCCTCTGTTGTCTCATTTATAAAATCTCATTTTACAGAAGAGCTGCTGTGAGCATCAGATTTCAGAATGCATAAGAATGTCTTCTAGCAGTAAAGCCCTATTTATTTATAAGGTATCATCATACATTTAAAAGGTAAGTTCATTTCCAACAAAACCATCTGTCTGCCCATCTATGAATGTGTCAGTGAGGTTGTCAGGGGGACATGAAGGCTGCAAATGGTTCCGGCTAACTGTCTGAGAGATTCAGTGATCAGTTGGCTGTTTGCTCTAAACGGCACAATAGAAGCAGATGGACTGCTTCCTTCCCCCTGACTAAACCTGCTAATTGTTTTGGCAACTAAGCCTCTGAGAGATTCAAAGTTACACTGAACACTACTTGAACTCTTCAACGTATGCTTGAGAACTATCTAAGAGGCATGGACCCATCTTCAAATACTAGTAGTATCATCATCATGGTTAATGTTTTTATTATGAGCTTGGGCAGGGTTGGGGGTATAATTCACACAGAATTTTAGGTGCCTCTCCTGGGTAAAGAGTGGAAGATTGGAAAAAATACCCTCTTACCAAACATCAGGGGGAAAAATGCTATCTGTTTTACTATAAATTGGATATCCAGTACAGCTAAAAAAAATAGAAACCCAAGCACATTAACTGTAGATTACTACTTGAGTTTAGATTCAGGGCTCCAGAGTTACAATAATTTACTGAAAAACTTCCTATTATCAGATTAAGTCAGCACTACACTAATTATTGGTCCTTATTTTCTTCCTCATTACATTTATTAATACTATATTCTTGACAAATGGAAAGGGAGGTAAAAGGGAGAAATAGAAAACTAAGATTTCCTTACTTCCCACTTAACTAGGATAGCCATAAAATTTAATTTTGGTCCAAATAAGTATAAAAGCACATCCTTAACATGAATCAAGTCTGTGCCTCACAAAATCACTGTCTGGCAAAAATAAGTTGCAAAAGCAATCTTTAGCTTAAGTATTTCCACCTGGAAAGACCTTAAAAATTAGCATAAATAACCCATAAATAAGAAAAAAAGTATGGCAGGTTTTAAAGTTTTGACCCCAAAAGAACGCCATAGACCATTAATTTTCACTTGTTTCAAGCTTGCATATCTAAGTCAAACCAATCTTAATCTATGGATTTAAATAATCATTAATAAGTCATTTTCCTTCAGTGAAAGTTTTCTCTTATAAAAATTAGGTATTATTGATTGGGGCATGGAGAGAAAAGAGAAAGAAATGGATTTAATATTATAGTTGTCTTCACTATACACGTTTCTGTTAAGACATTGCAAAATATTTTAATCAGCAGCCAGCAATTTGGCAAAGGAAAGGATTAACAAAAGAATTCCACTCTTTTTGGTATTTAGTCACTTTCTACCAGCATTTAATTAAAGTCTTATTCTTAACCTTCTACTAAGGTGTCATTGTCAGAAAAATGACATTTTCAAAAGTTGGCTGAACTAACAGATCACATAATGTATTATGCATATACAAATGAAAGCTTCATCCCTGGACAATTTCCCTGAAGGCAACATGTTAACTGGTGGTAGATGCTTGCTGCCTGACCCGACATTTGACATTAAGTTGCCAATCCCTCTTCAGAAAAAAAATCCTGTATTTCTCCTCTATCCAACTCATGTAACCAATAAGGAAAATAAGCTGTAAAATTAAGAAGGTCTATGAAACCCAAAAAGGTCTAGATCTCAGCCTGGGGGAGAAAGGTTCCCCTAGCATGCTCTAACTCAGCCTAAGGTAGTCACTGCTCATTATATCTGCTATTGCAATATTATTATTTCTTCTTAATTATTCTTAGTGGCCAATCCCTTGATACTCCAGTCTCCTATTATATAGTTCATAAACATTTATATTAAACTTTCTGTTTCAATCACCATGTGGTTTCTCTTTTCTGACTGAACCCTGACTAATTCAACATCTTTGGATATATTTTTAATTTTTACAGTGAGTAAGGAATATATTTGCAGTTGAAGAAAAAACTACAAAGAGAAGTTCTAAAGCAAAAAAAAAAGGCTAGATAAGAAAAAAACAGATTCCAATTATATACTTATTATGAGATAATCCACCTCTAACATGTTCATTCCCCAGAATGTCATGAGTTACATTCAAGAGCACATGAATTCATATATACAAGCCTAGTTATCCATTTGTTCCTGATGTGTGGGTACCATTTAAAACAAACCAACTGAGGGTCTACTACCTACTTGAGGATCCATATTCTATGTTTGTATCCTGTCTTATAATGTTAATATATGCTTGTGATATTATTCAGTGATTTATCATTTACTGAACATAATCTAATTTTAACTTTAATTCAAACTTAAAGATGCACATTTTCCCATGGATAATATTAACTCACTCTGAATATAAAAGGCTGCAATTGAAATATTTGGTGCGATAGAGATGCTTTCAACAACTTCATCCTATCATTTTTTCCCATGATGTACTTGGTTAGTTAATATCAATCTTCTGAGGAGGGTAAGTCCATTAATATCTCCTTTCAGCACAGCTTGGTTTTAGTACCACTCTGTTACAGGGTACATTAGTAAATAATGAAGGGTGAGTTTGACTAGTCTTAGCCCAATATTTTGGCCTATGTAAAAATGCCACTTCCTAATTCCAGTAAAGACAGTAATTTATAATTCATTCTGAATAAGCTAGTTTACAGAAATACATTTTTTAAAAGTATGAATTATTGAAATCAGCTTATAACCAAAACATTCTGGTTATGTTTTTACAAAGAGCTTAGAATAGAGTCCAGTATGCACTGAGGAATTAGAGGTGTGAATAATGAGTGGTTCAGAATTCCCACTTTTTTTTAAAGTGATCCTTTCCCTTGGTTCTACTTTACTTAACTCTGAGCTTTCCAATGTTAGGCCTTATTGAGCACTGACCTTGCACAAGAGGGTAGATTGCTGTAGGAGGGTGAAGTTATGGAAGTTTTACTATCAATAAATAAAACAGTACATTAATCAAGTCTCCAGTTGCAGATGCCAAAAACACAACTCAAACCAACTTACACCGATATGGGAAATGTATAGTGCTTTTAATGAAAAAGTCCTGGAATGGTTCTAGTTTCAGAGGTGGCTATAAGATTCTCCACCCATGTGATAAGGACTCCATTTTTCTCTTTGCTGTATATCAACTATACTTTTCTCTATTTTGTCCTCACTCTCAAGAAGTTTCAATGTGTGTTCTAGTTTTTGGAGACTCCAGGTTTATATCCTCCCAAGCTTTAAGTCCAGCTGAAAGACAGTTTCTCTTTGCCCATATATGTACAAAGACCCCAGCTGAGTCTCTGAGCTGCTATGGGTCACAGAAGCTTCGATTGGCTAGACATGCTGGATGTATAGACTGTGGGTATGATCAGCATCAACCAGATCATAAACACTTCCAAGATTCCCCAGGAAAGATGGAAATAGGTATTGGACAGACATAAATTAACATACTCCATTTCCAGCAGTTGCTATTTATTTTAGCTAAATACTAACCTACAGGGCAATATTTAATCCTTGCAATACCACTTATTTCTTAGAATCATTATGTGTGATTTATAGATGAGATAGTTGGTGCTCAAAGGAATTAAACAAGATACCAAGGATTTCAAATCTGGTGTTAGAGCTACTATCAATAGACCCTTACCTGCTATCGATATAATAGAGATAAAGTAATTACTGCTGACGAGCACTGATCCATAAGGGCATTATCTTTAAAATGTTAACTCAAAAATAAATCATTTATTTTGATTTGAATAGTATTTCTACTTAACTAGTCAAACTCACAGTCTCTTTACAAAGTTGCCATATGTGAGGCAGCAAAATACTTAAAATCCTTATAAAAGCAGCGAATAGCCCCTTCACCTTGAGCTGAAATAAAAATACATATTGGCCTCTAAGAATAAGCCCTTCCAAACACTAGGAAATGTGTGTGCATGGATACACATGTGTGCATGCACACACAAGGTGGGGCACAGAGTCATGAATGATTCAGATATTTATTCAAGGCAATAGAGTGTTCATCTGCGATCCTGATTCATTCATTCAAAGGTATTTACTGAGCATGGACACTGTGCCAGGAATTCAAAGCAACTTGCACCAAACAGACACTGAAGCTACATTGCTTGAAATAAAAGTGACTTCTCTGCCACTTTGCCTTTAACCATGGGATTTTCAGGGACTGAATAGTCAGAGGAAATCTAAGTACACTTATTGCAAACACCAATGATGCTGTTTTGTTTTGTTCTGTTTTACTGTTTTTGTGAGCTTCTCAAGGCTAAAAATAAACTGTGGGAGAAATGAACCTGTTAGAGAAAAATGTAAGCATATAACCATCTTGGAAGGCTAAGCAGAGCTTGGCTTTGATGGGCCAGGTGAAAGAGGGGCAAAGGGAACCCAAAACAGTATCACTTGTAAATGAGTGAGGAGTCAATCTTTTTGGAAAATAAGAAGACAGGAACTGTGGCTGCACAGAATGTTGGAAGGACCGGTGCTTTGTTCACTTTAATCATGCCCAGGGTTAATAAGTCCTAAGTTCTTCAGGTTAGCATTGACAATTACATCTCTAAAAGAGAAGATACTCATCATCTGAAGGTGGCTTTCCTATTGTACCCCCCAGCGTATATATCTTCAGGGGATTTAATGTGAAATTTTAGGTGTCTGCTTGGAGGCCTGGCATAGAAGTAACCTCTCTCTGAAAATGTCGTCCACTTCACTAATCACCCAAGAAGTCAGCATCTAGACCCCTTTTGCAAGGAGCCAATTCCAAATGCAGTTTCTTTGATTTCACTCTCAAGTACCATAGTAGGGGATCAGTTCAAGCAATCACCACCCTGGCCAATAACCCACAGAAATATCAGCTGCTGGATAATATGTGTATATTCCCCCCTCCAGTGATGCTCTACAAAGGTACAGCAATATTCAAAGACAGCCTCAAAGCAGGGAGCAAAGTGATGAACAGCAGGGGCCCTGGCTTTCTGACCACTTTCAGTCTTTCCCTCTCCTCTTTCATGCCTCATTTTTTCTCTTCAGTAAAAGGGGAATGATTTAGTGCTCTAGGCATAAGGATTTAAGTAAGCATAAAAAGATTTTTTTTAATATTGGGAGATTTTTCTGTGACATACAATCTCTTCATGAAAAAAGTAAGGTGACTCTTGCCTGGAAGAGTTCCTTTAAAAATCTTTGTAATCCCAGGAGCTGTAGTAGAGAAACAGCCCATAAATCTTTGTTATGTTGGTTAGAAGTTACAGTCTTTTGAATCTACAGAGACAGAAAGTACGTTGGTAGTTGCCTGAGAATTAAGAAGAGGGAGTGACTGCCTATCAGCATGAAAAATCTTTTGGGGATGATGAAAATGTTCTAAAATTGGTTTGTGGCTACACACTCAGTAAATTTACTAAAAATCATTAAATTGTGCATTAAAAACAAGTAGATTTTATGGTATGTATATTATATCTCAATAAAACAGCAAAAATAAGATGAATTGAGACATAAATGGATGGACTGGTATGTGATGAAGCAAACAGTACAATGTTAATTGCGCAAGTCAAGTGTTGGTAATGGGTTTTCATTGTAAAATTTGTCTACTCTTCTGATTATTTGAAATGTTCATAGTAAAATGTCAGATAAAATACACATGCACAAAAGTTGCCATCTCTGGGCTTGGTGGAAAGAATTGTACTTTCCACTTTGTTTGTTTCTGTGTAAACACACACACAATTAAATAAAAATATAGAGAAATGATTCTTGTGGTTAGAGACGGTAATCCGTAAACAGTGAATGAATGCTATTTAAACACTTTCTTAATATGCTACTGCCATATCTCCTGTGCTGTTTTAAGGACTTTATGTATGTTAGCATATTTAAATGTCATAAATAGCTGTTTGAGGCAAGCACCTTAAATAGCTCCATTATAGAAATGAAGAAGCTGAAGCTAAAGAGGTTTAAAATGCACATTTAAGTGGTGGAGGAGTTAGAATCTGGGACAGATATGACTTGAAAGAATTAAGTATATTCTGGTCTAATGAATGCACATTGTGAGCGACTCACATGACAATGATCACAATTTTATTAGTCTACTTCCTCCCCCACCCAGTGAAAAACAAGATTAATAATGTGAAAAACAAACAAACCTTCAACTGTCTATGTTATAATTAGCTTGGCTATGCTGAAATTCCAGCCTATGTCTCTACATTTTGTACAGTTGAAAAGTATATTTCATCATTTGCCCCAAAAAAGTGCTTTTTGCTACTACTTTTGTTACTGTGGGGTATTTTCCCTCATTGTAACCGCAAATCGGTGAGAATGCTTGAGAGATGATATTTTACACTGTAGAGCAGTAGGTATTTTTGTTTTAAGAATAGATATCACAGCAGGAATTTACATTTTTTCAGCAAGCATTTAAGGATTTATACATGCTTCTTTCACAGAGGTCAAACTGTTATTTTTGAACAATGAAAACAATAAGAGCAATAGGATATCTTATTTCTCTGCTTGATTGCCAATAAAGAAAACCAGTGAAGAAGCACTCAGTATGACCTCATCTGCTCCAACACAAAACGTTGCTAAGACTATGGTGCCTATTTAGTTCAAAAATCTGAAGTGAATAACCAGGATTTCTTAAATTTGGTGAACATTGAGCCACCTGTTTTTCAGAAGTTGAGTCAGATGCCATATTTGGAGGAGGCAGGCAGTGGGTGGCCATAGGATTGGAGGAGGAGAAGGAAGTGGGGAGCTGTTTTGGGAAAAATGCACTCTTCTTGGGAAAGCCGTTCCCTTTAACCCCTCAGTGCTCTTTTTTCCTTCTTTTTCCCAATTCCCCTCCTTCCTTCACCCATCACTGAACCTTAGATATCTGAGGAAGACTCAGTGTAGGTGGAGGAAGGGTACCATCCTGGTCTGTTTGCTTCCCGTGCAGGTTTGACATCAGATGAGATGGTTTTATTCTTGGCTTGGCATATTTCCCAAAGCAGGTTTTACTAAGAAGCAAAAAATTGTTCCTTTTAGATCAATTAAATTTATGTATACTGAGAACTAGTAAATGCTGAGCTCTCTGCTAGGTACTAGGACTAGAGAGACAACAGGAATAAACCTAGTTCTTGAGATACTCAGAATAATAGGAGAGATGGGCAGGCAGACAAATGAATCAGTCAAGCCACAGCAAAGGAAGCAAGTAGAATTACAGAGCTGTATGGTCAGTCCTGCTACACAGAACAGAACATACACAGTAATAATGTGTTTATTTTCCATAGAAATTTTTTGAGTCTGGTCATCAGGCATCCTTGACATATTACTAGTTAATATATATTGAGGGCTTACAACATAAAAGGTGATGTGATAACGTATTACAGACAAGATCTCATTTTATCTTCGTAAGTATCCAATGAACTCACTACTTTTATTTTCTCCATTTTTACAGATGAGCAAAACTCTAATACACCTGCTGAATTAGGCTTTATTCAATCTTTCCATCCTGGAGACCCAGCCGCAAGCTGTATACTTATGCACTTGTCAACTTGTCTCCAAGTTCAACCCTTTGCTGTTTTCCCCACAAGGCAACCTCCAAAATAAAGTACGTGCTCAACTGTAAATTACAGCTAGTGATAAAAGATTTTCTTCTGGGGAATCACTTTTCACTTATAATGTACAGACCTTGCTCCATGGAGCATCTGTGGTGGTAAAAAAAAAAGGATCATTTTAATAAAATGAAAAACCCCAGATGCTCCCAATATTGAGTGATAAATTCACACCTTGTTTGGGAATTCACCAAAGATTAAAGTTAGAACAAAAATCCCATACACCCTTTTCTTTAATAGAGAAGTGACAGGGATTATTTTTTCCATTTTTCATTAAACCTTTCACTTGATTTTCCTCCTTGCATTTGGTCATCTTTTAAGATTCAGTAGGTCCCCCCCCAAGTAATGCTGTATGGAGTCTTGCTATGTGGGAGGTGGCACTGAGAGTTTGAAATACGCAGACTCCAGTTTCACCTGGAGATAGACTGTCTTCAACTTGGCAAAGCTTAAAAGGACCTGGATGAGTTCCAGCCTCGGTAATTATGTTCTAATCTGTCTTTATTCCCTCTCTTCATTTTTCATATAATGTTCTTAACACAGCTCAAACCACAGTTTCATTGCCTTTTAGCAGGAAGGGAAATTAATGGATGTACTATGAGATTATCTAATGACATGTGATTCATTTTTAGTTCTATTCCTGCTAAGATAAAACCTAAACAGAGATTGCTAGGATACAAGCTAATCCACATTAAAGAAATATTTTCTGTATATAATATAGAAATTTTGCATTTGTTTGATATTGTGTACTATATGCAATTATATATATGTTATATGCAATATTTGTACATAAATTAGACCTACTAGAAATATTTGCCTACTATCAACAAAAAGTCGTGAAATATTTAAAGACTAAGGTGTACCAGTAATAATGACCACTTGACTTGCAGCAGCTCATTGTTCCATATGTGTACATTTGGACTCCCTTGATAATAAATGTTTTCTAATGACAGAGGCTAAATCAGCTTCTCTTATGTGCCCTGTAGTACTCAGGGCAGGGCTGGGTATCCTTTGCTTCTCCAAACCTTTAGCCACTTCCTGATGGCACTGGATGGTGGTCACTGCCTTTTCTAACAATAGTTTTCCCAGGTGTGTGCATGGTGAGTGTGGTAGAATGAAGAATTCTGGCATCAGAAGGTGGTTGAGTTGGGAAGTGACCAGTCTGAGAGTAACTGGCTCTGGGACTTCGGCCAAATCACTTCTGACCTTCAGGTTCTCAGGTGTCAAATCATAAATCATAATTCATGCTCTGCCTACATCCAAGGCAGTTGAAAGTCTTAAAAATATACATGGTAGAATCTTGTAAAATGTGCAATACAATGGAAGGTAATATGAAGGAAGTAGAGAAGAAACAATCAGGACTCCTCTCCTATTTAAATGACAAACTCCTTGAGGTCAAACATAAGATATCTTAAGTTATTATTTTTATGGATTTTTTTTTTTTGGTTAACCTGTTGTGTCTCCTATATTAGAACCTCACAGAAAGGCGTGATAGAAATGGGAGTAAATGTTGGGGGTGGGAAGTGCTAGCAACTATTCTCAAATAATTCATATGTCCGGATCAAATTAAGTCCCACAGAAGCATGAGTCACTCATGCGAACAGGAAACAGAGGGACAGAAAATCTGTGGCTGTGATAACACGGTTTTTCCTCTTCGTTTAATGTGCACGAAAGCGTGTTAAACACTTCTGAGCATATCAGCCTGCCTACGAGCAAGAACCAGCTGTACATGACACAAAATCATTTCATTTTGAGCTACAATCTGACCCTTTGTTTTTAATTGTCTGATCAAGAAGCACGAAAGGGACAGTGGGGAAAGGTGGATCGCTTGCGACTAAGAAAATCACAACATTTTTCCATCAGTTGTCAGTCTTTTCTTTGAGCATAAACTGAACTCTGAAAATGGGAACTGAATTTCAATTCTCCTAATGACTGCATGCCAAATGAGTGTTTTGATATAACTATTTTTTGCAAAACGACTTTTTCAGTCATGTCTCAACTATCTACTATACATGTATACATAACAATATCTTAGCTCTCCATATTGCTGATGGCTTTCAAAGCATTTTTATTTGGTGATGTTATTCAATGTCCATGACAATCCTAGATGCAGGCAGTATTAAGTGTTTCTCATTACAGGCGGGCTATCTGCAGCTCAGAGGCTTTAGAAAACTTGCTCATGATTCTACAAGTTGTCAGGTAAAAATAAAGATAAAGAGGAATTTAAGATGTGGAACATTAGGCTTAGAGAAATTAAATAGATTTATTAGCCTGAGGTCTCATAGTTAGTAAGCAGTAAAGGTAGGACTTGAATCCAGAAAGACTGACTGACAAGGCCTATTCTTTTATCATGCTGCTAACTAACCTGCATGTAAGATGCCTGGTACAGAACCTGGCACTGAATAAGTGTTTAGGGCTTTCCTATCATTACTGGTATCCAGGCCTTGAGGCAGAGAGGGTAGAAATATTTAGAGGTGATGTGACCTCTTCAAGGTCGCCAGCTGGCCCTCCCTCTGGGGCACCATATTGCCACCACAGGCAGCAACTATAAGACCATCTATTTTAACTTGCTTTGAATGGATTCCTCTGGTGTGGTGGGTAAATTTATTTTAAATAGATGATCCTGTATTACTTGCTATGAATATATGGGCACTAGGTCCTCGTTAGACATTATAGGTTGTTGAAAATTTCCCACTCAGGTTTCCTCTTGCTCACGAGATGACACTAGTTCAAACTCAGCTAAACAAAATGCCACCCAGAGAACTAATGAAGGGCCACAACCTCAAGGTCTCTGAAATGCCAGTACCAGGGAGCACACTCACAGGCCCATTCACGCATGGCTTCCACCACCTCCCTGACTAGGAGTCTAGAAGCCTTCCCCATATTGTTGACTATTAATGAGTTCAAAGTCTTTTAGAAATAATTTGGGCTAAATGTCCCATTTCAAAGATGGGGACACCGTGGCCCACAGCAAGGATGGGAATTGCCAAAATTGAGAGCCTGTGAACCATGCCAGGAGGCTGACTCTCATGGCCAGTCTTTCTGTCTGATGCTCTTTTTATCACACTGTATACTGTCCCTCGGACTGAAAGCCACTGGCCACACAAAGTTTTCAAGAAACAAGCACATGTCTCGAACTTAACGCTCTAAGTCCTGGATTTCAACAATGCCAAAGGTTTTGCCACAGAAACTAAAATTAAATTAGCAGCCCTTCAGCTTGGAGTATAAAAATTCAAAAACAAGGGATTTAAAATGTATTTAATTTTTTGTGATTTCCTCTGTCAGAGCCTGGATCCTAAAGAGTGAGTGATTGGTGTAATCTCTTGTATTTGGCACTAAGTAAGTGAGCTGGAGGCCAGAGTACTGAGAGGGAAGACACCCTGTTAACTTAGGTGTGGCCCTGCTAGCCTCCTTCTTACTTCTTTTGTGCAAATTAGTCTTAAACTTGCTTCTGGCTATAGGCAGACTTTGTTTTATTGTCCTTCCCTCTACTGTGCTTTGCAGGTACTGCATCTTCTATAAATTGAAAGGTCTGTGGCAACCCTGCCTTGAGCAAGTCTATTGGTGCCATTTTTCCAATAGGATTTGCTCACTTTGTGTCTCTTTGTCACACTGGTAATTATCACAATATTTAAAATTTTTTCATTATTATTATATTTTTTATGTGATCTGTGGTGGGTGATCTTTGATGTACCGTAATTATCTGAGGGTGCCACAAACTATGCCCATAAAGGATGACAAACTCACTTCATAAATGTGTGTGTGTTCTGACTGCTCCACCGACTGGCCGCTCTCCAATCTCTCCTCTGGTCTCCCTTTTCCCTGAGACAAAACAGTATTAAAATTAAGCCTATTAATGACCCTATAATGGCCTCCAAGTGTTCAAGTGAAAGGAAGAGTTGCACATATGTAACTTTAAATCAAAAATTGGAAATGATTAAGTGTAGTGAGGAAGGCACATTGAAAGCTGAGAGAGCCCAAAAGCTAGGCCTCTTCTTGTACCAAACAGTTAGCCAAGGTGTGAATACAAAGGAAGAGTTTTTGGAAAAAATTCTGTTACTCCAGTGAACATAATGAATGATAAAGAAAAAGCCTTATTGATGATATGGAGAAGGTTTTGTGGTCTGGATAGAAGATCAAATCAGCCACAATAGTCCCTTAAACCAAAGCCTAATCCAGAGCAAGGCTGTACCTAACTCTCCTCAATTCTCTGAAAGCTGAGAGAGGTGAGGAGGCAAAGAAGAAAGGTTGAAAGCTAGCAGAGGCTGTTTCATGACTTTTAAGGAAAAGAAGCCACTTCCATAATGCAAAGAGCAAGTGCTGACATAGAAGATGCAGCAAGTTATCCAGGAGATGTAGCTAAGTAATTCATGAAAGTGGCTACACTAAACAACAGATTTTCAATGTAGACAAAAGAGCCTAGAATGCCATCTAGGATTCTCACAGATAGAGAGAAGTCAATGCCTGGCTTCAAAACTTCAAAGAACAGGCTGAATAAAACTCTGTGAGGGGCAAATGCACCTGGTGACTAAGTTGAAGCCAATGCTAATTTACCATATCAAAAATCCTAGGACCCTGAAAAATTATGTTAAGTGTGCTTTGTCTGGGCTCTATAAATGGAACGACAGAGCCAGGACAACAGCACATTGTTTACAACATGGTTTTCTGAGCATTTTAGGCTCACTATTGAGACCTACTGGTCAGAAAAAACATTTCTCTTAAAATATTCCTGCTCATTGACACTGTACTTGGTCACCTAAGAGCTCTGATGGAGCCAGACAATGAGAGGAATGTTATTTTCATGTCTGCTAACCGAGCATCCATTCTGCAGCCCATGGATCAAGAAATAATTTTGACTTTTAATTCTTATTATTTAAGAAACACATTTTGTAAGGCAATAGCTGCCATGAGTAGTGATTCCACTGATGATCTGGGCAAAGTAAATTGAAAAACTTCTGGGAAGGATTCACCATTCTAGATGCCATTGAAACATTCCACAATTCATGCGAAGAGGTCAAAATATCATCATTAACAGGAGATTGCAAAGGTCATTCCAACCTTCATGGATGACTGAGGGTTTCAAGACTTCAGTAGAGAAAGTCACTGTGGATGTGATGGAAATAGTGAGAACTAGAAATGGAAGTAGATCTTGAAGATGTGACTGATCTCATGATAAAACTTTCATGGATGAGGAAACTTTTGTGTATGAGCAAAGAAAATGGTTTCTTGAGGCAGAATCTACTCCTGGTGAAGATACTTTGAAGATTGTTGAAATGCCAACAAAGGTTTTAGAATATTACATCAACTTAGTTGATGAAGCAGAGGCTGGGTTTGAGAAAATTGACTGCAATTTTGAAAGAAGTTCTAATGTGGGTAAAATGTTCTCAAAGAGCATTGCATGATAGAGAGAAATAATTCACAAAAGCGAGAGTCATTCAATGCAGCAAACTTAATTGTAGTCTTATTTTAAGAAATTGCCACAGCCCCCCCAACCTTCAGCACCCACCACCCTGATCAGTCAGCGGCCACTGACATGAAGGCAAGACCCTCCACCAGCAAAAAGATTAAGACTCACTGAAAGCTCAGATGATGGTTAGCAATTTTGAGAGATAAAAATTGTTTATTACTGTATGTACATTTTGTTAGCCATGATGCTATTGCACATTTAATAGACTATAGTATAGTATAAACATAACTTTTATACACACTGGGAAACCAAGAAATTGACTCACTTTATTGTGGTATTTGCCTTATTACAGTGGTCACAAACTGAATCCACAGTATCTCCAACGTATGTCTGCACCTTTATTTACTGTAGGTGATTCAGACATGCAATTAAACCTTTCTAAAGTATTTTAGGTTTTATGTTTACTGTGAGTAGCAAACTAGAAAACATTGGTCAGGGAGGGAGGTATAAAACACTCCAAAATACTAGCAGTTTTCCAAGACTTGAATGGTTGATGGCTATAAAATTGTTCAATATATTTCATTCTCATTAACTGCATTCTGGACAAACAATGGATTAAGGTTTAGCCAAATTAATATAGCTGATGCTGAGGCATTCACATAAACATAGCTGTATGGCCTTAAATTCGTTTTAAATATACAAATTAAAATAAAGCAGGGGTTTGAAGCCCAGAAAACTTTGATCAGTCACAGATCACAGATTTCAGCCAAAAATAGCTAACAATTTCAGATGTGCATTGAATTACTTTTTCCCTGACCAGCATCTGTCATGGCTCCAAATAAAAACATTATTGATAAGATGCTGACATCTGTCTAAACTTCTTCATCCCATAATTGAGCAAGGGGAAAAACCTTGGGTGGTTGAATGTTCGGGACATTACTTAGGAAGCTTCGAAAGTCTCTCAAGAATTAAATGTTATCCATCTCTTTGCAGATAAAAAACGTTGCATATTTTTATTACAAGGGCCTAGTGGTGATAAGAAAAGTACATAAGAGGATTATGTGCATATATGTGTATACACAGTTACTGAAGAAAAATAGAAATGGTTTTAAGTCTATTGTATTTCTATGGCTCAGTTACCTTAGAGGTAAATACTGGATGATACTATTGAATAACATTTAGTACAGTTCTGAGCCATAGTAAGTACTCATTTATTGGGAGGGGGGAAACTTTAGTGAGTACCCCAGCTTGCTTATTGGCAGAGATTCCCTTTCAAGTGTACATGGAAATATTGAGAGGTTCAGTAAGCTATCTTACTCTTAACTACTTTGGAAATGGCTTAAAAATCATGTAAGAGGGCCTCAAGAAAATCACACTTATTATCTTAGTCAGAGAATCACCGATCCCTATTACCTACCTTAGTCATCAAAATGGGTCCGAAAGACTTGGCTCCCAAAAGGATATTCAAGCCTCAGAGGATTAAAAATTGCCATAATTAAAGATATTAAAGAGACTGCCATTCATATTTTTTAAAAATGATACTCCCCACTTCTCTAAGGTATGGTTTAGATTAATGATCTCTCCATTAGAATGAGAGATTAATATACCACAATGAGAGGAAATAAAGATCTTATACAAATAAATTCTGTAAAGTTAATTCAACCCAATTAATTGATTAAATAGATCCTACCTACCATCCAGATGAAAAAAATAAATAAAACTAGGTTTAGAACTGTGAATGTGAGAGGGCACAGATACAGAGGAAAACATAGATACAGAGGAAACAGATATAGAGGAAAATAGCCCCACTGTTCGTAGACCTTGGCTGTCAGTAAAGGAGACACCAAGTAAGAGACCAGCTCCGATTGTTTTATTTTAAATTCTGCAAATGAAGGTTTATCAGAAAAGGATATGAGAAGGATAATCAAGTGCTTTACTATCTGGCATGAAATTTATCTAGCAAAAAGAACAATTATCTAAACACAAACTTCTTTCTCAATGACATCAGATAAAGTTTGCTCTAAAGGGCAAGATAAACTGTCAGACTTTTTTTCTTAAGCTTGTTGAAGTTCCTCTAAAAACACATGGCACTGCAGGTGTTAATTTTCAACTTGCAAATCAGAATTACAGACTAAAATAAGTCAGGCTTTCTCTTGCATTCTTCTTACCCTCCATAAAATCATGAAAGTAAAATGAAAAAGTTTGAACATTTTGGTCCAACAGTTACTCATTGTGAGGGAATAAGCTCTCCACAGTTGGCCCCAAAACACCTTCTAGGTGTCATTCTCTATTATATTTCAGTATTCAACAAATACACTGTAGATTCTCATTCTACTATACAAATAGTATCAATTTCCTGTATTCAAATAATATTGCAAATATATTATGATTTTTTGTGGCACATCTGAAGGGACTAAAATAAAAACAGCACATTACATGTTTATTGTATATCTTATTATTGAGAATCTCCCCACTATAAATTTGCTTATTCTACTATTTAGCTGCTCTCCTAGTTGAAATACTATTTAACTTTCTTTGAAGTGATTTAAAATAATATTAATGTGCTTTTCCTCTTTTCACTTTGACTCTTTTTTACTTTTATCCCAATTGTCCCTGTGCAGCCATCTGTTGTGGGTGCAGAGGAAGAGAGTATGAGGAGGGAAGGAACAGAAGCAAGACAAGGAGAAGGGTAACTTTTTTGTCGCTGAAATTAAAAAAAAAATCAGTTGTGTTGCTAGATAATTGCCTTATAGCCAGGTTATTTTCTTGAGAAAATATAATCAAAATTATTTTATTTCTCATTTAACATATCAAGAGGCATCTAGTCTCTTTGTCTTAAGGATGATGCAAACAAGAAGAGGACTAGGGATGAACCCACCCTTTTGGGGGTTTCTAGGAAATAATAGGAAGGAAAAAGAAAAGAGAACAGAAAAATTGGGTCCTGATTTTCTTCACTCTAGGCCAAAGTCCCATGAGTGGAGTTAACTAGATGAGCAAATGAAAAAGGCATTTTGTACTGGAACAAATTCCCCACTGCAGTTTGGGGGCACAGTGTGAGCAGATAAAGGGAAGCCTTGAGGCTTAGCATTCCTGAGCCACACTTGATTACTGGGTGGTGGAGACGAGACTAGAAACTGCTAAGGATTTGACTCAGGGGAAGACTCTGACATGGGTGTTATTGTAGGAGTAAGGCACCTCTGTCGCTAGGGCTGTGAAGCAAACCAATGAAGCTGGGTCTTGATGGAAGCCTAAGCCAGTCTCAGAGGCATCCGTAGTGCCAGTGGAGATGACCCAGGCTGAGGCAGCCAGGAGTACCATGAGCTTTAGTGACACCTCAAGAGACATAGTCAAGAATGCCACCCACCATCCCAAAGCCAGCAGCACAAGCAAGAAAGATGAAGAAGGGACACTACCCAGTGCACAGAGGAGCCAGAGAATGCCATGACCCAAGGACCTCAACTCATCTTCTCTGAGAAGAGACTGAGAGAGCCATACCCCTTTACCTCAAACCTGGACACCATCTTGGAGAATATCTCAAAGGTGGTAGAAATCTGGGAGGCTAAGCAATTTTTTTCCTGATCATTTCTGTGCCAGAGACTGACCTTCTCTAAAGAGAATGTTTGAACTAAAAGATCAGACAGACCTGAAAAGCTGATTGGACATTCACTGGACGCTAGACATAGTTATGTTTTCCCCTCTTCATTAATGACAGGATAAAGTCCTTGGGAAGAAGACCATATTACTTATAGATGAATTAAAGAAATGACATCTCTGCACATTCAAATCATAGTCTTAAATTTGTTAGCCTGCTTTGCTCTCAGCCTCAGCACAAATGCCTCCACATCTGTGAGCCTAAACTCAGTCTGAATTAATCATTTCCTCATCTGAAATCCACAAGATCTTACTTTACTTTTGCTCTGGCTTCATTCAGATTGGTATTGTAGACAATATTTATATATCTATGTAACATACATAAGCTCTTTAAGCCACCTGTCCCAGTGATCATATAATATTTCATCTTACTGTGATAATACATTAACCAAATTAAGAGGTTAAATGCCATTCTTTCTAGTTAAGAATGCTTTGTTTCAAAGGTCTAATTTTTGCTCTACTCCACTTCATATTGTGAGACTTGAATAATTAATGGGGCTATGTAAAACTAATAAACCAGTTAATCATATTTAGTCTACAATGATTGGAGAGGACAAAGCCTTCTTATGTTTTTATAACTAAAGTAGGTTTTTGTTGTTGTTGTTGTTCATAAACTATGTACAGGATCTCCTATTTATTCTGGTAACAAGCTAAAATGTTCCGAGTTACAACAAATGCTGAGCCAAACCTGGTACCCATCTGTAAAACACAGAACTGAAGGTGGCCCCCCAGGGTGCCTCATCCTGTGTACACACCCTAGATCGCCTCCCCTGAGTGTGAGCAGGATCAGTGAATATGATATGACAGTATTACCTTGATTAG
The DNA here is from genome assembly GCA_032199065.1 of Smutsia gigantea. Classification (NCBI taxonomy): domain Eukaryota; kingdom Metazoa; phylum Chordata; class Mammalia; order Pholidota; family Manidae; genus Smutsia; species Smutsia gigantea. The sequence continues at coordinate 1,621 of JAVSCE010018233.1, read as the reverse complement.
GTTACCAGTCAGTTGACTCTGAGTAAATCTAAAGGGAGATTATCCTGGATGAGTCTGAGTGAACAAGGTGAGCCATTTAAAAAGCAAACCACCAGACACATGCTCTGGAAGGCCTGGTAGAAAGCAAACAGCCATGTCTGAGTAGAGGGGGCCTCCTAAGGGCTGAGAATGACCCCTGGATAACAGCCAGCAAGAGCACTGGCTGAATGGACCTGGATATAGAAGCAAGACTAGAGTGAGAGGTTATAAAGATACCTGCATGTGTGCACAGCTACTGTTGGCTCAGTTGAAAAAGAAGAGTGACAGTGCTACATCACTCTTCCTAAGGTATGTGCATTCTGAGCTATATTTTGATATTCAATAATGTCTATATTTGTAAACTACATTTGCAGGTAGATTTAAGTCCTTGGGGTTTTATTTTACTATAGTTCTTGTCAAATTAAAATACTTTTAAAAAATGTCTTTGAGTTATAAGGAAACCTATATTGGAAAGGAATATAAATATTTCTCATTATCAGCCTATACCTAAGATTTATTTTTTTAAGGCATAATAGCTACAGCCATATTTCCCTAGTGATAAAAAGAAATCCCCTTAGTAATCCTTACAAAATCCTAAAGGGCTAAAATGAAATGAAGAGGATTTTTAATGGTAAGTTATAAATCCTTTTAGAGAACATCTTGGTTTAAAATAATTAAAAAAAAAAGAATGCTTAGATATTGAGTAGTAGTATTTAGAAATCCTTCAGCAATATCAAGGACACTCAAAAGGATATCACACTCAGAGCTGAGAAGATGAAATGAAGTTGTATTTGTGATGGTCATGGGCAATAAGAAACTAAAATTACCAGAGAAATGCAATTGTATACTCTCAAAGCTTGACAGAAATTCAGGCGCCATTCATCCAGTCTAATTCAACTTCATATGATCCTCTACACCAGTTATTGCAGGCACAAATCTAATTAACTCACAAATCAACACATCCCTTAGGTTAATTAAGCTGAAATTTAACTCAATGTAAATGTTAACCTCTATAAGCATTATACTCTCTAGTACTCCAGAGAATAAGTTCAGTCTCTCTTCTATCTGGATGTACTTCCAATATTTGAAGGTGGCTGTTATTATTTCATAAACTGGATACCTACAAGGTCAGGCATGAAATTTAAACAAAGACATAAAGATGTAAGATGATGGGAGTCATGAGCACTGTGGCAAACTAAGACCAATGCCTCCATCTAAAGGGGCAGCTGCTACTCATTCCCCACCAACACATGGTAATTTAGGAATTAAACAAGCCAGAGATCTGGATGATCAAGAATAAAATTCTCCCTTTTAAAAATTATAATTAATTAACCTATGAAGAAGTCACATTTGATCCTCCTAAACAGATCATTATGTTGAAACATGCATTAGGCTGAAACTTTAGAACACCATTTATATCTTAAAGCCATTTGTCATTCAATGTTGAAAAGTTAATCTGAAATCTACCTCTCTTTAAATACATAGAAATGGAAACTGTGGGACTCTTCATTGTGTTTCTACCGTTGTGACCCAAAAGGCTGGATTTTTTTACACTCAATGCTGGAAAATGGAAGCATCAAAATCTGGGGGATGCTGATTAAAT
>JAVSCE010018232.1:0-47582 GCA_032199065.1 Smutsia gigantea | reverse complement strand
TCTCCTCAAAGTTTTCCAAAAAAGAGAAGAGGAAGGAATATTTCCAAACTCATTCTATGAAGCCAGTATCATTCTAATACCAAAACCAGATAAAGACACCACAAAAAAATAAAACTACAGACCAATATCCCTGATGAACATTGATGCAAAAATACTCAACAAAATATTAGCAAACAGAATTCAAAAATACATCAAGAGGATTATACAACACGATCAAGTGGGATTCATCCCAGGGATGCAAGGATGGTACAACATTCGAAAATTCATCACTATCATCCACTACATCAATAAAAAGGACAAAAATCACATGATCGTCTCCATAGATGCCAAAAAGCATTTGACAAAATTCAAAACCCATTCATGATAGAAACTCTCAACAAAATGGGTATAGAGGGCAAGTACCTCAACTTAATAAAGGCCATATACAACAAATGAACAGCCAACATCATACGTAACAGTGAAAAGCTGAAAGCTTTTCCTCTAAGATCGGGAACAAGACAAGGATGCCCACTCTCTCCACTTTTATTCAACACAGTACTGGAGGGCCTACTCATGGCAATCAGACAACACAAAGAAATAAAAGACATCCAGATTGGTAAGGAAGAAGTTAAACTGTCACTGTTTGGAGATGACATGATATTGTACATAAAAAACCCTAAAGAATCCACTCCAAAACTACTAGAACTAATATCTGAATCCAGCAAAGTTGCAGGACATGAAATTAATACACAGGAATCTGTTGCATTCCTACACACTAACGATGAACTAGCAGAAAGAGAAATCAGGAAAACAATTCCATTCACAATTGCATCAAAAAGAATAAAATACTTAGGAATAAACCTAACGAAGGAAGTGAAAGACCTATACTCTGAAAACTACAAGACATTCTTAAGAGAAATTAAAGAGGACACTAATAAATGGAAATACATCCCATGCTCTTGGGTACGAAGAATTAATATTGTCAAAATGGCCATCTTGCCTAAAGCAATCTGCAGAATCAATGCAATCCCTTTCAGAATACCAACAGCATTCTTCAATAAACTGGAACAAATAGTTCTAAAATTCATATGGAACCACAAAAGATCCCTCATAGCCAAAGCAATCCTGACAAGGAAGAATAAAGTGGGGTTATTACGCTTCCCAACTTCAAGCTCTACTACAAAGCCACAGTAATCAAGACAATTTGGTACTGGCACAAGAACAGACCGATAGATCAATGGAATAGAATAGAGAGCCCAGATATAAATCCACACATATATGGCCAATTAATATATGATAAAGGAGCCATGAACATACAATGGGGAAATGAAAGCTTCTTCAACAGCTGGTGTTGGCAAAACTGGACAGCTACATGTCAGAGAATGAAACTGGAATACTGTCTAACTCCATACGCAAAAGTAAACCTGAAACGGATGAAAAACCTGAATGTAAGTTATGAAACCATAAAACTCTTAGAGGAAAACATAGGCAAAACTCTTGAATATAAACATGAGCAATTTTTTCATGAACATATCTCCTCAGGCAAGGGAAACAAAAGCAAAATTGAACAAGTATGACTATATCAAACTGGAAAGCTGTACAGCAAAGGACACCATCAGAACAAAAAGGCATCCTACAGTATGGGAGAATATATTCATAAATGACATATCCGATAAGGGGTTGACATCTACAATATATAAAGAGCTCACGTGCCTCAACAACCAAAAACAAATAACCCAATTAAAAAATGGGCAGAGGATCTGAACAGACACTTCTCCAAAAAAGAAATTCAAATGGCTAACAGGCACATGAAAAGCTGCTCCATATCAATAATTATCAGAGAAATGTAAATTAAAACCATAATAAGGTATCACCTCACACCAGTTAGGATGGCCAACATCCAAAAGACAAGGAACAGCAAATGTTGGTGAGGATATGGAGAAAGGGGAACCCTCCTACACTGCTGGTGGGAATGTAAATTAATTCAACCATTGTGGAAAGCAGTATGGAGGTTCCTCAAAAAACTCAAAATAGAAATACCATTTGACCCAGGAATTCCACTCCTAGGAATTTACCCTAAGAAAACAGGATCAGAAATTCAAAAAGACAGATGCACCCCTATGTTTATCGCAGCACTATTTACAATTGCCAAGAAATGGAAGCAACCTAAGTGTCCATCAGTAGATGAATGTCTTAACCAGTTCTTTGAAGAATGCTATCGGTATTCTGATAGGGATTGCATTGAATCTGTAGATTCCTTTAGGCAGGATAGTCCAAAGAAGATGTGGCACATATACACAATGGAATATTATTCAGCCATAAGAAGAAAACAAATCCTACCATTTGCAACAAGATGGATGGAGCTAGAGGGTATTATGCTCAGTGAAATAAGCCAGGTGGGGAAAGACAAGTACCAAATGATTTCACTTATCTGTGGAGTATAACAACAAAGCAAAAACTGAAGGAACAAAACAGCAGCAGACTCACAGAACCCAAGAATGGACTAACAGTTACCAAAGGGAAAGGGACTGGGGAGGGTGGATGGGAATGGAGGAATAAGGGGATTAAGGGGCATTATGATTAGCACACATAATATGGGGGGGCACAGGGAAGGAAGTATAGTACCAAGAAGACAAGTAGTGACTCTATAGCATCTTACTATGCTGATGGACAGTGACTATAATGGGGTACGTGGTGAGGACTTGATAATAGGGGGAATGTAGTAACCACAATGTTGCTCATATGAAACCTGAGCATAATATTGTATATCAATGATACCCTAATTAAAAAAAACAGGTGAGATGAAGACACAGTAATGACAAGAATCCCACCCTAATGCTAGGAACTAAAGAAAGGATGGATATATCACTGAGAGAACCATGCAGATTCACCTAACCTGAAAAAAAACAAAAACAAAAACACAAATTTAAAGGGCAACTAGAATATAAGTGAAGGAATCCCACTTACTAACATAAGCACTGCCAAATCATAGGGGAACTGCTGGAACTCTCTCCCAGGTTGGTGGTCATGGCCAGTATCATTGTTTATGTTCCCTCTTCACCTTTATAGCACAGATGGAGGCAGGGTCCAGGCATGCTAGCCTGCCTGCGACCACAGTGAGCCCCAGGTCCCTAGCCCACATCAGCAACAGAAATCCCCACAAGGCTAGTCCTGCTTCCACATTTACCCACGCCTACCTGAACTCCAACAGTCCCACCAAAGTGGTACTGGCACACACCAGGACACCCCCAGCCTCTGCCCACTTCAGCCCCAGTAGTCCTACTGGGGCACTACCTGCATGAAGCACCTCAGGACCTCATCATATGTCCACTTCAACTCTAGCTATCCTACAAGTGACCCTTGTTTACAGAATGCCTTGGGAACCCAAGCGCATGCCCACTTCAACTTCAACCATTCCACCAGAGTAGCGCTAGTGCAGAGTGCCCAGGGACCCCCCAGCCTGCACCCACTACAGCACCAGCCAGTCAGCCAAAGCTGCCAGGTAAATGCAGTCTACACAGGGGATGATCCTACATAAGACCACTCCTTCAAGGCTGGGAGAGGTAGCTATTTTGCCTAATTCATAGAAACAAATACAGTAGTCAAACAAAATGAGACAGAGAAATATACTCCAAATGAAAAAACAAGACAAAACTTCAGAAAAAGAACGAAACAAAACAGTTAAGCCATCTACTTGATGAAGAATTCAAAGTAATGGTTACAAAGATGCTCACTGGATTTGAGAGAAGAGTGGATGAACTCAGTAGGAACAACGAGATCGAGAATATAAAAAAAGAAGCAGAGTTAAAGAACATAACTGAAATGAACAATGGACTAGAGGGAATCAACAGCAGATTAAAGGACACAGAAGAACAGATCAGCAATCTGCTAGACATGGAAATGGAAAGCATTCAAGCTGAACATCAAAAAAAAATCTTTTAAATGAGGATACATGAGCGTCCTCTGGAAGAATATCAAGTGTACTAACATATGTGCATAATAGGGGTCCCACAGAGAGGAGAGAGAGAGAAAAAAAAAGGCAGAAAACTTATTTGAGGAAATAATAGCTAAAATCTTCCTTAACCTGGGGAAGGAAACAGACATCCAGGTCCAGGGATGACATCCAGGTCTAGGGATCACAGACGTCCCCAAACAAGATGAACCCAAAGAGGTCCACATCAAGACACATAATAATTAAAATGTCAAAGATTAAAGATACAGAATCTTAAAGGCTGCAAGAGAAAATCAACTGGGTACATATGACAAAAATTCCAGAAGGTTATCAGCTGATTTTTTAGCAGAAATTTTACAGGGCAGAAAAAAGTAGCATGATATATTCAAAGTGCTGAAAGGGAAAAAACTACAACCAAAAACACTCTACCCAAAAAGATTATCACTTAGAACTGAAGGAGAAAGATTTCCCAAACAAAAGTTAAAGGTGTTCATCATTAAACTGGCCTTACAAGAAATGTTAAAGGGATTTCTTTAAGCAGAAAAGAAAAGGCTATAATTATAAGAAAACTATGCAAGGAAAAAATTTCACTGGTAAAATCAAACATAGAGTAAAGGCAGTAGTAGATCAATCACTTAAAAGCTAGTATGAAGGTTAAAAGTACTAAAATCAATTATATCTATAAAATTAGTTAAGGAACTCACACACAACAAAAGATGTGAAGTATGACATCATATACATAAAAGAGTAGTGGGAGTAAAAATGTAGAGCTTTTAGAATATGTTAAACCTAAGTAACTGTCAACTTAATAAGGCTCCAAAATACTTAGGCTGTCATATATGAACCTTATAGTAACTACAACCAAAAGCCGATAATAGATAAACAAAAATAAAGAGAAAGGAATCTGAACATAAGTGATGACTAAAGAAGTCATCACTAGCAAGGGAAGAGAGCAAGAGAAGAAGAAGGGATCAGTGAAGAAGGACAAAATAACCTCAGAAAACAATCCACAAAATGACAATAAGTACATACCTATCAATTATCATTCTAAATGTAAACAGTCCAAAGCTGTGACCAAAAGGCATAGGGTGACTGAATAGATAAAAAATAAGACAAATATATATGCTTCCTACAAGAGACTCACTTCAGACCTAAAGACACAGACTGAAAATAAAGGAATGGAAATATATATATCTATTATAAAAAGAATGTATGGAAAAATGTAAAATGTTAAGTCCATTCCTGTTAAATAGACTTAACAGATATATACAGACATTCTATGCAAATGGAAATGAATAAAAAGGTGGGGCAGCAACACTTACATCTGACAAAATAGATCTTAAAACAAGGACTGTAAAAAGAGACAGGGCCATTATATAATAATAAAGGCATCATTCCAACAAGAGGATATAACAATTATAAATATCTATACACCCAACACAGGAGCACCTTAATATATACAGCAAATATTAAAAGACATAAAGGGAGAAATTGACAGTAATACAATAAGAGTAGGGGACTTAACACCCCACTTACATCAATGGATAGGCCATCCAGACAGAACGATCAATAAGAGAACAGTGGCTTTGAATGATACATTAGACAAGATGGCCTTAACAGATATACACAGACATTCCACTCAAAAACAGCACATTCTTTCCATGGGCACATGGAACATTCTCCAGGATAGATCCCATGATAGGCCTCAAAACAAGTCTCAAAAAATTTAAGATGACTGAAATCATACCAAACATCTTTTCCAACCACACTATGAATCCAGAAACGAATTAACAAGAAAAAAAGTGGGAAAACTAAAAACATGTGGGGGCTAAACAACATACTACTGAACAACCTTTGGGTCAACAAAGTAATCAAAAAGGAAATTTAAAAATACCTAGAGACAAACAAAAATTGAAACAGTTATTCAAAATCTTTGGGATACAGAAAAAGTAGTTATAAGAGGGAAGGATATAGTGATATAGGCCTTCCTCAAGAAACAGGAAAATTTTTAAATAAACAATTTAACCTCATATCTAAAATATCTAGAAGAACAAACAAGGCCCAAAGTTAGTAGAAGAAGGAAATAATAAAGAAGGAAACAAATGAAATAGGGACTACAAAAAAAAACAATAGAAAGGATCAATGACACTAAGAGTTAGTTCTTGAAAAGATAAAATTTTTAGCCTGAGACTTATCAGGGGAAAAAGAGAAAGGACTTACATAACATCAGAAATAAAAGAAGTTACAACTGATACCACAGAAATACAAAGCATTATAAGAATTGCTATTAAAAATAATATGCCAACAAACTGGACAACCTAGAAGAAATGAATAAATTACTAGAAACAAACAATCTCCCATGACTGAACCAGGAAGAAATGGAAAATCTGAACAGACTGATACTAGTAATGAAACACAATCAGTAATCAAAAAACTCCCAACAAACAGAAGTCTAGGATCAGATGGCTTCATAGGTGAATTCTACCAAATGTGAATTCTACCAAAATTCTACCAAACAAGAGTTAATACCTATTCTTCTCAAACTATTTGTTCCAAAAAAAACTGAAGAGAAAGGAATTTTCCAAATTCATTCTACAAGACCAACACTACCCTGATGTCAAAACCAGACAAAGATACCACAAAACAATTACAAGCCAATATTCCTGATGAACATGAGGCAAAAATCCACAAAAAAATATTAGCAAACTGAATTAATAAACACATTAAAAGGATCATTCACCATGACCAAGTGGGATTTATTCCAGGGATGCATGGATGATGGTTCAATACCCATAAATAAATCAACAGGATACACCATATTAACAAAAGGAAGGATAAAGACCATATAATTATCTCAATAGATGCAGAAAAAGCATTTGACAAAATTCAGCATCCATTCATGACAAAAACTCTCAACCAAGTGCTTACAGAGGCAACATACCTCAATATAATAAAGGCCATATATGACAAACACACAACTAGCATCATACTCAGAGTGAAAAGCTAAAGCATTTCCTCTAATATAAGAAACACTGATGCCCACTCCCACCACTTTTATTCAACTTAGTATTGGAAGTCCTAGCCACAGCAATAAAACAAGAAAAAGAAATAAAGGGCACCCAAGTTGGTAAGGAAGAAGTAAAAATGTTACTATTTGTAGATGACATGACACTATATATAGAAAAACCTAAAGACTCCATCAAAAAAACTATCAGAATAAATGTATTCAATAAAGTGTAAGATGCAAAATCAACATACAGAAATACATTGTTTCTGTATATACTGATAATAAACTAGCAAAAATAAAAATTAAGAAAACAGTCCAACCCCAAAAATCCAAAGCAATCTTGAGAAAGAAGAGCAAAGCTGGAGGCACCACATGCCCTGATTTTAAACTATACTACAAAGCCATAGTAATCAAAACAATATGGTACTGGCACAAAAAGAGACACACAGATCAACAGAACAAAATAGCCCAGAAATAAGCCCACACTTACATGGTCAATTAATCTACAACAAAAGAGGCAAGAATATCCAATGGGGAATAAACAGTCTATAGACAGTTTCTTCAACGAATGGTGCTGGAAAACTGGACAACTAAAAGCAAAAGAGTGCTAAGAGTAAATCTTCAAAGTTCTCATCCCAGGAAAAAAAATTTAACTGTGTAGTGATAGATGTTAACTAAACTTATTATGGTAATCATTTCACAGTAGAAGCATAAAGCATTATGTTGTACACCTAAAACTAATATATGTCCAAAACAGAAAACCAAAAAACTTGTCTAGGAGTAAAATTGAAGGGATGTAGTCTAGGAGCATAGACCCAGAGAAAGAAACAAATACTGAGCATGGCTTATAAAGTTCTTCTCAAGGTCTGGATTCTGCTCAACTCTCTCACCTCCTGAACTATCTATCACCTTCTCATGACCATGACACCTTATTTGGTCATTGCCATATGGTCTCTCTTGCCATCACACCCCTTCAGCAGGACTTTTTGTCCCTCTCTTCATTTGGTTCACTCCTACTTGTTCTTCAAGACTTACTCTGAATTCCTCTAAGAAGTCACCTGTAGCCATGCTGAGTCAGATGAATACTATAATGCTTTAGAACCCATGAGTCAACTTCTTTTGGTCCTTTCCCTGCTGCACCATATTTATGTTTGGGCTATTTGTCTCTTTAATTTATGAGACTATGAATTTTACAGTAGTAATTGAACCTTTATTTTTGTGTCTTCAGTGACTAACACAGTGGCTGAAACATACTCAACCTTAGGTTTGTTGAACTAATGGCAAGGAGAAGTTATAGACTAAAAAAATGTAGTTGACTTCTAATTTAATTAAAATATTTGTAGCTTAAGTAACTGATGAGAATAGTTTTCTGACTGCACTTTTAGTGGGATATATTCAAAACAAAAAAAAGGCAAAGAAATATTTGGTTTTGGTAGTGGTGATGCAATTCTGAAAGTATTTTTTGTATTGCAGGATAGAGTAAATAAGTAAATATATTGATGTCATTGGAAAACAGGGTTTTCACTGTGGAAGAAGGTAGATATAAGTATGAATGGGAAAAGGTGGGGAAGAATCAAATGGTATTATATTTCAACTGGATATGAACTCTGGTTTCTAAAATAAAGTTTTTAGCAATATTGACCATACCTACTCCTTGGATTTGGCTTCTAAGGCTAGCCCCCTAAATAAAAAGACACAGGACTCCTTATATGAATAACTGGTTTCAGATCAGGAGCAAGAAAATAGAAAGTGAACCTAGTACATTAGGCTAATGGGGTCATGTCAAAAAGGCACAGATTGACAGGGCTCCTACAGAGCAAATTTGGGACAATCTGATTATCAAATGGAATGATGCTACAGCACTGAATAAAAATAGAGCTGTGAGTCCACAGTGATAACTAGAAGGCAGAGAGTGATAAAGAGAAAGCTGTTCTTTACAGAAGAATACTAGCTAATAAACTATATAATAAACATAGACAGGGGCATAGAATTAGAAACACATCATTTTGTGAACCCCCCTGTAATAACTGACTCAAGCAGAAATCCTCATTGATACTGAAATCATTGAATGAAATGTTGCTGGGAAACAGGATAGTCACCTGGCCACAAAGCATTGCTCCAGAGATAACTTACTAAAACATAAAGAGAAACAGTTACCCTCTAGTAAAGATCTTTTAGCTATCACTTTTCAAAGGAACCATATTTAGCACCAACAATAGTGTGACAGCCTGAAATGATGTGACTCCTGGTATGACTCAATAAGAAGTGTACATTATATATATCATAAATAAATACATATATATTTTTCCAAAAGTGTTTAAGTTGAATTCAGTTATAAGGAAACAATCAGAAAAAAAACATTATACAAAACACCAAGCCTGATCTCTTCATAAAAGTTTTATGTCATGGAAAAAAAAAAGGGGGGGGGGTAGATTAGTTAAAACAGACTAAATGCAATGTGTAAACTTTGACCCAATTTTAAAAACAAATAACGAAAGGACAACTATAAAAGGCATTTTTTAGATTAGAGAAATTTAAACATTGACTATATATTTATGATACTGAAAAAATGTTCATTTTTAAAGATGTGATAATGAGATTATGTAGAAAAATGTCATTCTTGGGAAGTGATGTCTAGAACTTACATTCAAATGGAAAGGAAAAAACAGAGAGAGGGAAGGAATGTTGTAAAATGTTAGTGAACCTACTAAAAGACATTGTTGTACACTGTACTTTTCTGTAGGTTAGAAAATTTCAAAATAAAAAGGGGAAATATTTCTAAGTTTGTGTATTTTGGGGTTTGGCTTACTTTCTCTTCGCATTTTACTTTGATTTCTTTTTTTCTTTAGATGAGTTCCTGTATTTCAGTGACAATTCAGCCTCCTAATTCACCACCACTGGAAGAATTATTTAGACAATTATACAACATCCAGAAGAGGGCAGCAGAGTAAAACTTTTCTTTACTTAAAGGCTGCTAGTCAGTGTGTTAACTGCCAAAGACCTGAAAATCAAACTACCTCACTTCTTTCTCAAGAATAAAGCAATTATACCAGTGTTCCTCTTAGAAAATTGAAAAAAAAACCTCAAGATAATCATAAGAACTTCATTTTTCCAATCTAAAACTAGATTCAATGTTTATCTATTATCTAACAAGATGTTCCAATTCTCCCAATTCTCCCCTCTTTCCCACAGTCACAACTAAGGACACACTGTATCAAGATACTTGATGCCTTCTTTCCTGGTATGGTCTCAAGACCACCCTACTCTTGGCTTACCAGCCATCCACCCACCTATCTATCTATCTATCCACTATCCATCCACCCATCCATCCTGTCAATCACTGTTCCTTTGAGCTTCCCAAAGTAATTCTACACTAGTGCTCTGCTCAAGAACTCTTCGACGACTGCCTACCACCTACTATCTCAAATCTCAAGATTTTCTAATGATCTGACCTTACTCTGCCTGAAAACCTTATTTCCTCCTATTCCTAACGCAAATTTTTGCTCTACTCTGTTCATTACATTCTTGCTCTCTGAACCCATTGTGTTCGATCCCCCCTCTGTGACTTTGCTCATGCCAATGATTCTCAAACTTCTTGGTCTCATAATTTGGTCTGAGAAGCAGCTGAGAACCAATGACATAGAATCTTCCCATTGATATCCAAAGCTGCCACAACCAGTGGTGTACTATCCAACTCTATGGGGCATCATTCACATGTAATCTTAGTAGATTTGTATATTTATTATAATTATTTCCCACTAGATAGCATTAAAGTGGCCAAAGGAAGAAGTAGCTTTTGCTAATTCACATGAAGACTAGCAGAGACCAATTTTTTCTTCTTTTTATGCAATATTTTAGGTCCTGCAACACAAAAAAACTTCCAAATACTTTGCATCTACTTTATTAACATACAACATACTACTATAATTCATAGAATTGGCATTAACTTCAATATTCAATGAAATACCTTGTCACATACTATCCTTCTCAAAATTTTGCATCAAAATACATGTTTCTAACACTTGATTCTAAAACATTTTTGTCATCAGACACCATTACACTTCTAAAGATCATCAAAAGTCCCCAAGGAGCTTTTGCTTATGTGAGTTACATATATTCATATTCAAGCTGATAAGGTACTTATTTATTAATTCACTAAAAATAACAATTAAAAAATCTATTACATGTTAATATACAAAATACATCTTTATGAAAAATAGCTAAATCCCCCCCAAATAGTGAGAATGACATCTTTTATATCTTTGCAAATCTACTTCATTTCTGCCTTAGTAAAAGAGAGCTGGATTCTCATATCTGCTTCTATGTTCAATCTGTCTTATCCATCATGTAACCCGTAGAAAACTCCACTGTATCCTTGTGATAGAATGGAAATAAATAAAAACAAATAACATCTTAATGCTATATGAAAATAGTTTTGACCTTGCAGATCTCTAGAGGTCCTAAAGACTCCCAATATTCCCAGGCTACACTTTGAGAACTGCTGGTTTATGCTATCCCTTCCCTTCCACCCCTCTCCCACCTATTTCTTTTAAGCACTCTTTAAACTCCAGTAACTCACACTGAAATTCTATGGTAATTAATATTTAAGTTTTCTAAGTTGTGTGTTTTTTCCAGCTAGACTGTAACTTTTTGATGTTGTATCTAGACAGTTATCAGTGAATAAATATTTGCCATTTATGTTACCCACCTTGGGCAATGTAGTTATTCAAACAGTTTTCAGACTACCTACCATCTTTAAATTTCATCTCTCTTCCAGCAGAGAAAAGTGAAATGTCAAAGTTCTGCCTCTTACTTCCTCAGTCGTCCCCTCAATACACACACACACACACACACACACACACACACACACACACACACACACACACAAACCAAAATTCCACTCAGGGAACAAGGAAAAGGGACTAAATATTTATAATCTGATTCATGCAAAGTAAGCCTGCCCTCCAGCTTATAGTTTAAAAAAAATACTTCTGTCTTGGACAAAGTCAAAGCTCTAAGTTATTTGTTGATTCTGCCCATAAAAAGTATTATGTGGATAAATACCACCAGGATTTCATAAAATGTCTGGATATCTGCTACTTTGACAACATAAACTCAGTCTTTTCATCATTTTCCACACAGAAAAAAAACCTTAACTCCCTCCTCTGAAGGTGGGGAGAGTGAAGAAGACCCCTCCTTGCTTGCCCAGGAGCAGACAAACATGGGTGGATTACTCAAAGTAGTTCAGCAATTCCCTCCAGAATTCCCCTACAAGGTTGACGTTCTCATTCTGGTCTGTTTCACATCTTCTCATCTCAAAACTCCAATATTCCCCGATAACTCTTCTCAATTGAAGATTTTGTCTCATAGGTCACAGGGAAACTAGAAATTGTCAGATTTAGCTCTCGTCTTTCTCCAGTCAAATCCACTCATACATATTCTGCTGAGCCCACACTTTCCACCTTCCCTCTGGCTACAGTTAAAGATATATCCCTGCTCCTACCAGAGGACAACCTCTCTACTTGTGCTCTAAATCAGCTCCTATCTTCTCAAGGACTTTATTTTGGAAACTACCCATACATCTATATCAATTTCATTTTCTCTGTTGGATCATTCTCATCAGCACACAAGTATGTTAGAGGATCTTTCATCTTACTAAATTCTCCACTTTGGCTTCACTTCTTTGCCTCCCCTTCAGTAAATATACATACTGAAAAGAGTTATGTACACTTGTTTCTCCTTCCTCATCTCAGACTCAAATTTTCTCCTTAACACACGCAGACTCAAATTTTTCACTGAAAGTTCATTTGACCAAGTTATCATGGGCTTGCATCTTACAAAACTCATGGTCTCTGTTCAATCTATGTTCTTTGCCATCTCATTCTTCCTAGGTGATCTCTTCCAGTTCTCTGGTTGAAGACTAATTTTATCTCCAGCTATGTATGGCTTCACTTCAAAGTTCCAGATGTGGATATGCAGCTAACTACTTGGCATTTCAAAACTTCACCCTCTTATATCCAACCCATCAACCTGTCAACTCCTCCAAAATATAATCCTAATTCATCTACCCTATCTCCACAACTACCACTCCAGTCCAAGCTAGCATCACCTTTCCCCTGACCTATTGTATTAGTCTCCTAATTAACCTTCCTTGTGTGGTGACTGACACCTATTCTCCACAAAATACTCAGTTATCTTTTAAGAACAAGAATCCTATTACATCACTCCTCTGCTTAAAACCATCCAGTGGCTTCCTATTACAGTAAGAATCCCAGCCCTTTACTCAGACCTGCAAGGACCTATGTGATTTGGCCTCCTCCCTGACTTCTTCTTTCCCTTCTCCCTTACTATCATGTTCAGCCACACCGGCCTTCTTTTCCTTCTTGAACATATCAAGCTCTTCCCCACTTCAGTGACTTTGAATTTCCTATCCAGAGACTCTCCCCACAGATCTTCCAAAGTTTGGTACATTCTTGTCATTTAGGTCTCAATCATTCATGTCATAACCCTAGCCAATGTTATCCACCCCAAGTGACATTTTATAAAGAGAGTAAAGTCCCAGTAGAAGAGAGAACACACACAAAAGTTATTCCAACCCTCTGTCTTCTCAGTACCCAGCCTCATATTGTTCAGAGCACTCTAATTGCTGACATTATTTATGTGTCTACTTAGTATCTGTCTCCTAAACTAGAGCTTGGTATGTAGTAGGTTCTCATCAAGTAGTTGAAGTCTCATTTTTATCTCTGGAAGTTACAATCCATCTAGAGGCATATAACCTATTTGTGGATTTTTAGGCTATTTATAATAAAGGTTATTTTTCCTACATAGCATTTTTGTGATTTATAGCATAAATAGGCTTTAAGTGGAAAAATACAGCTCATATATCTTACCCTCAACTGGGTAAGGTATTTGGAGAGACTGGAAACAACAACATGAGGTAGGGATAAGGAATCAGAAAAGAGGGCAATTTTGGACAGCAGCCATCTCCACACCTATCAACGTAAACCTTTTGCTTGTCATATATACTATGAAATTGTCTGTAAGTCCACTGTTTCTCATTTATCTGTATTTAAAATTTTATGTAAATTATTAAAGATCGATGATCTGAAGGACACTATCAGCCACTATGACCTAAATGATATTTATACAACACTACACTCAACATCTACATAAATACACTCTTTTCAGCTGCAGATGGTATGTTCACAAGATAGAGCATATCCTGAGACATAAATAAGTCAATAAACTGAGAAGAAATGAAATCATACATGTTCTCTAACCACAACAGAATTAAGAACCTATTACAATAAGTTTTCTGAGAAAATCCCAAATATTTGGAAATTAAAAACATACTTCAAAATAATCCATGGATCAAAAAAGACATTATAAGGGAAATTTTAAAAATAGTTTGTACTAAATGATAATGGAAATATAACTTATCAAAATTCCTGGGATTCAGCTAAAATAATGCTGGGAAGGAAATCTTTAACTTTAGATGCTTATATTACAAAAAAAGAAAGGTCTAAAATCAGTAATGTAAGGTTCTACTTTAAGAAGCTAGAAAAAGAGCAAAATAAACCAATGTAAATAGAACATATAAACTAATAAAGACCAAGATAGAAAATAAACAACAGAGAAAAGTAATAAAGTCAAAATATTGTTTGTTTGAAAAAAAACAACAAACCCTGTTACAATGACAAATCACCAAAACCAGGAGTGAAAGTGAGATTGTAACTATAGATCACACAGACATTAAAGGAACAAATAAACTCTATTTATGAGCAGCTTTATGCCAACAAATCTGACAACTTAGATGAAATGAATAAATTCCATGAAAAATACAACTTATCAAATCTGAGACAAGATTAAAAGGAAATTTTGAATAGCCCTACATCTTTAACAGAATTTGAATTCAGGAGAGGAGGATCAAGATGGCACAGTACAAAGATCCTGAGCTCACCTCCTCCCATGGACATATCAAAATATAGAACTACATAGAGAAAAACTATCTCTGAGAATGAATGGAAGAGTAGCAGAACAGTTACTACAAACTAAAGATATAAAGGAAAAGCCACATCAAGACAGGCAGGAGGAGAAACACTGACCAGTTAGGACCCATACCCCTGGCATGGAAACCCACAAGTGGGAGGGATATCACACTCACAGAGGCCCTCCCCAAGGAATGAGTGGTCCAAGCGCTACATTGGGCTCCCCAGAGATGTGCACCAAGAAGATGAACCCCTGTAACATTTGGGTTTGGAAATAAATGGGGCTTATGCCCAGGAAAACCAGAGGACAGAAGGAAACCAAGATTCTACTCCCATGCACAATCTCATTCACTCTAAGTCCCAGCACAAAGGCAACAGTTTGAAAAACACATGGGTTACATGTGAAGGAGATCCACTGACTAATTTCAGGGCATGTGCCAAAGAGGTAAGGATCTTTGGAATATTCTCCAGAGACTGAAATGCTGATAGGCACCACTTTTTGTCTACTTAGCTTCAACCCAACTAGCAAGTCACTGGCCGGAGAGCCATTTCTGACATTCTCCATCTACTCTGCTAGCACCAAATGCCTCACCCAGGCATTCCCTATGGACTTGCCCTGCCCAAACTGCCAGTGCAGACTGGATGCCTCTCCCAAGCAGCTCCCCACACTGCCGTAACTCTCCAGGTAGCTACCCCGGGGCAGGGCCAGCCACATCAGGGGCCAATCATGCATACCAGTGCATCAACAGCAATCCCAGTCAGGTCTGAGCCAGATGGGCCATGACCAGCCCTACTTCTGGCAAGTCCACATCTGTCACTGCCATGACAGAAGGGTGCACAAAGCCCACACAGGGGATACTCCTGGAGCACCTGGCTTGGGCAACCAGGACATCGATGCAACGGGGCACCACAGGACACCTTCTGCATACAGTCACTCCTTCACTGACTGGTAGAGGTAACTGATGTATCTAATACATAGAAACAAACAGAGAGTTAGGCAAAATAACGAAACAGAGGAGTATGTTCCAAACAAAAGAGTAAGACAAAACCTCAGAATAAGAACTAAACAAAACAGAGATGAGCAATCTACTAGATAAAGAGTTCAAAGTAATGATAATAAAGATGTTCACTGAACTTGAAAGAAGAATGGATGAACACAGTGAGAACTTCAACAAAGAAATAATATAAAAAAGAACCAATCAAGTTGAAAAATACAATAATAGAATGAAAAATCCATCAAACATACTAACATTCACACATAAGGGTCTGAGAATGAGAAGTAAGGAAGGGACAGAAACCTATATGAAGAAATAAGAGCTGAAAACTTCCCTAACTTGGCAAAGGAAACAGACAACCATGTTCAGGAATCACAGAAAGTCCCAAACAAGATGAGCCCAATGAGACCCACACCAAGTCACATTACAAGCAAAGTGTCCACAGTTAAAGAATCTTAAAAACATCAAAAGAAAACAACTGGTTACATACAAGGGAACTCCCATAAGATTTATCAGCTGATTTTTCAGCAGAAACTTTACAGGCAGAAGAGAATGGCATGATATGTTCAAAGTGCTGAAAGGAAAAGCTTACAACCATGTATACCCTACCTAGCAAGGTTATCACTCCTAATTGAAGGAGGGATAAGGAGTTTCCCAGACAAAAAAAAGCAAAAGGAGTTCAACAACAATAAACCAGCCTTACATGAAATATTAAAGGTACTTCTTTAAACAAAAAAGATTGTAACTAGAAATAAAAGTATGAAAAAAAAATCTCACTGGTAATGGTAAACATATACTAAAGGTAGTGGGTCAACCACCTACACAGTTGGTATGAAGGTTAAACATAAAAGTAATATAATCATCTAGACTTATAATAATTAGTCAAGGGATAAACAAAATAATGACATCAAAATATAAAATGGGAGAAGTGGGGGAAGTAGAAATGCAGTGCTTTTAGAACATACATGAACGTAAGTGACCATCCACTTAATATAAACTGCTAGGTACATAAGATGCTAAGTATGACCTCATGGTAACCACAACCTAAATATCTAAAATAGATACACAAAAATAAAGAGAAAGTAGTACAAATGTAAAACTAAGGAGAGTAACCAAATCACAAGGGAAAAGAGAGAAGAAGAAAGGAACATAGAAGAACAACATAAATAACCAGAAAATAATCCACAAAATGGCAGTAGTACATATCTATCAGTAATTACTTTCATGTAAATGGACTAAATGCTCTGGGTGGCTGAATAGATTTAAAAAAACCATATTTGTGCTGCCTACAAGAGACTCACTTCATATCTAAACACACACAGACTGAAAGTGAAGGGATGGAAAAAGATATTCCACATGAATGAAAGTGAAAAAAGGGTGGGGTAGGAATATATAAATCAGATAAAACAGACTTTAAAACAAGGGCTGTAAAAAGAGACAAAGAAGGGCATTACGTTCTCATAAACGAATCATTCTAACAAGAGAATATAACATTTATAAATATCTATACACCCAACAGAGAAGCACCTACATATATACAGCAAATATTAACAGACATAAAGGGAGAAATCGACAGTAATACAATAACAGTAGTGGACTTAACACCTCACTTGCATGAATGGATAGATCATCCAGACAGAAGATCAATAAGGAAGCAGTGGCTTTCAATGATAACATATATACACAGACATTCCATCCAAAAACAGCAGAATGCACATTTTTTTCAAGTGCAAATGGAACATTCTCCAGGATAGAGCATATGGTAGGCCACAAAAAAAGTCTCAGAAAATTTATGATGACTGAAATCATATCAAGCATCTTTTCCAACCACAACATTATGAAACCAGAAATCAACTACAAGAAAAAAAAATGGAAAAACCAAAAACGTGGTGGCCAAAACACAGGCTACTAAACAACATTTGAGTCAATGAAGAAATCGAAGATGAAATTTAAAAATACCAGACAAATGGAAATAGAGATAATGGTTCAAAATCCTTGGGATGCAGAAAAAGCAGTTCTAAAGGGAAGTTTATAGTGATATAAACCTACCTCAAGAAACAAGAAAAATTTTAAATAAACAGTATAACTTTACACCTAAAAGAACAAAAAAAAGAACAAACAAGGCTCAAAGTTAGTGGAAGGAGGAAATAGAAGGAAATAAATGAAATGGAGGCTAAAAAACCAATAGAAAAGATCAATGAAACTAAGAGCTGGAGATAAACAAAACTGATAAACCTTTAGCAAGACTCATCAAGGAAAAAAGAGCAAGGACTCAAATAAATAAAATCAGAAATGAAAGAAGTTATAACACCACAGAAATACAAAAGATTATAAGAAATTACTATGAAAAAATTATATGCCAACAAATTGGACAATGTAGAAGAAATGGATAAATTACTAGAAACATATAATCTCCCAAGACTGAACCAGAAGTAGAAAGTCTGAACAGACTGATTACTAGGAACAAAATAGAACCAGTGATTAAAAACTCCAAACAAACAAAATTCTAGGACCAGAGGGCTTCACCAGTGAATTCCAATAAACATGTAAAGAAGAGTTTATACCCATACCTTCTCAAACTGTTCCAAAAACAACTGAAGAGGAAGGAAGGCTTCCACACTTATTCTACAAGGCCAGCATTACACTGCTATCAAAACCAAAGACACCACAAAAAAATTAATGGTTTTTCAAATTGCCACAAATCTCCAAAAGTTTTTCCAATATATTTATCAAAAAACTATCTGAATATAAGTGGACCCATGTAGTGCAAACCTATGTTGTTCAAGGGCCAACTGTATTAGCATACTGAATTCAACAATGTTTTAAAAGTATCATATACCATGATCAAGTGGGATTTAGTCCAGGGATACAAGAATGGTTCAATATTTGCAAATCAATCAACATGTACACCACATTCACAAAAAGAAGGATAAAAATCATATGATCTCAAAAGATGTAGAAAAAGCATTTGATAAAATTCCACATCGATTTATGACAAACTCTCAACAAAGTGATTACAGAGGTAACATACCTCAAAATAGTAAAGGATATATATGACAAACCCACAGCTAACATCATACTCAATGGTGAACACTTGGAAGTTTTTCCTCTAAGATCAGGAACTAGACAAGGATGTCCTCTCTCACACTTTTATTCAACATAGTATTGGAAGTCCTAGCCACAGCAATCAGAGAAGAAAAGAAATAAACAACATCCAAGTTGGAAAAGAAGTAAAACTGTCACTATTTGCAGATGACATGATACCATACACAGAAAATCCTAGACTCCATCAAAAAACTATTAGAATAAATGAATTCAGTAAAGTTGCTGGATACAAAATTAATATACATGAATCTCTGCATTTCTATACACTAATAATGAACTATATCAGTAGGAGAAATTAAGAAAACAATCACATTTCTGTACAGTATTGTCACAGAAAACAGACACAAAGATCAATGGAATGGAATAGAGAGGAAATAAACCCATGCTTATACAGTCTACAATCTTTGACAAAAAGGCTAGAATATACAACTGGGAAAAGACAGTCTCCCCAGTAAATGATGCTGGGAAAACTGGGCAACTACATTCAAAAGAATGAAACTGGACCATTCAACTTGGTTTCTGCTTTCTGGGAGAGCTGGTGTACCTCCTGCACCTGTGATTTCACCAAGTGAATGTGCTTCCTGGCAGTTACAGAGGCCTGATCTGCTCCTGCAAGAAGGGCACAATTAAGCTGAGCATACCAACAGGGTAGAAGGTATAGTGGACACCAGGAAAGCTTGATCAGATCCAAAATTTAGGAAAATGATCCATATTTGGAGATTGATAAAGAGTAATTTAATTCAGAAAATATAAGACAGAAGGGAAGCAACTACACAAAAGACAGAAAAAGATGAAGTATAAAATGGACTGGTTTCATCCTTTTGTTAATATGGTATGTCCTGTTGATTGATTTGTGGGTATTGAGCCATCCATGCAACCCTGGAATAAGTTCCACTGGGTCATGGTGAATGATCCTTTTAATGGATTTTTAAATTCGGTTTGCTAATATTTTGTTGAGGATTTTTGCCTCTATGTTCATCAGGGATATTGGTAATTTTCTTTTTGTTGTCTTTGTGTGGTTTTGATACCAGGGTAGCACTAGCCTTTTAGAATAAATTCAGAAATATTACTTTCTCTTCAGTTTTTTTTTTCTTTTGGAATATTTTGAGAACACAGTACCTGATGGCAGAGCTTCTAAAGTTTACCAACATCCTATATGATATTGGAGTGAAATAGAGACCTTAGTAGATATTCTTTCTTTCCTTTTATTCCTTTCTGGAATAGAACAAATTAGTCCTAAGGCCACTTGCTTTTGTCAGAATTTTCTCTAGGCTTTGCCTGAAATTTCTCAGTTCATTTTCGACTTTTGGTTAGAATTCACTCACTCTCAGGCAAAAAAACAGGGAAGCAGACTTCTGGCCTAAGGAAATAGTACCAACACATTTATTTCTTAATAAACACTTGTTGAAGATGGTTGAGGGATTCTTGCAGTTCGTCCGCACTGAAACTAAGCCTCGTCTAAATCTGTCCTAAGTGTGTACGCGCATGTCTATACACACTAGCGAACAGAAAAATAAAAAGGGAACAAGCGAGCCTTCTTCAGCTCTAAGCACCTCTGATTCAGTGGGCTGGGGTCAGTAACGGGGAGACTCGGAGGCCACCGGCAACAAAAGCGAGGGGGTGCCAGGGCCACCCAAGCGCTCGCTACAGGCGGAGGCCGAGGAGGCGGAGACTGAGGAGAGGCGGGACGGCGCGGCCTCGGCTCCGCCCCAGGCCCGAGCTCGCGACCCACCTCTCCCGCCCGGGGCTCGTTACGGCGCCGCAGGACTGCAATGCCGGGTCGTCTGCTGCAGAGCCTGTGGCAGCGGTGGCGCCGTTACAAGTACCGCTTTGTACCATGGATCGCGCTGAACCTAAGCCATAACCCAAGGTGAGAGGGCGAGGCGGCTGGACCTGGGGCGCCTTCCCTCAGCCCGGTAACACCCCCCCACCGCCGCCGCCGCCGCCGCCGCCACCGCTGGGCCTGAGGCGTGGGCCCCGAGGTGGGCGGAGTCCCAGGCGGGCGGAGCCGCAAGCGGACGTAGCTTCAGACGGCCGTGGGGCCTGAAACGGGCGGGACCTTAGTGGGCGGAGTCAGAGGTGGGCGAGGCCGAGGCTGACAGTGTCCGAGGAAGGCCGAGGCCTGAAGAGGACGCGGGGCCTTAGGTAGGCGGGGCCTGAGGCCGGTTTCCCATTGCACCCTGCGCGGGTAGGTCTGCGAGCGGTGTTCTCCCGCGGCCAACAGCGCTGGTTTTCTCTTGTCCCCACTGGCTGGCGTGCCTGTGTCTGGGCAAAAAATAGTAACTTCTGAAAAAGAAGAAGACTTGTACAGCGTGAGGGTTTGTGGCCTTTTTCTCAGCCAAGGAAGAATTAGGAGCTTGAAATTTCTTATAAAAGCCAAGCCGAGGTTTATTTTCACAGCCCTGTAGTTTATACGGCGAATGCAACCCAGCCTGGCTGTGAGCGTGGCAGCCTGGAATAGCTGAACTATAAAAACGAGCAAAAACCACTAAAAGCAAGTCAGAGTGTTGGGCTTAAAATAAGGGCTTGCTTCAATGTGTGACGAAAGGGATCCAGCTGAGTTGGTGGCCGTGGAAAGAGCCGTATTCCCGGCTTTACTAAGTGGCACGCTACTGATCTGCCGGAAGTGCACGTAATGTTAACTTGGCGCACTAGCTCCGTTGAAGGCCAGTGAACACCCACAAAGCTTTCCCAAAGTTTCAAGCTACAGAAACGTGGAATCAGATGCATCATTACTATAGAATTGTAAGGCTGGAATTGCTTCCTTTTTGTACAGAAGTAAAAATAATGCCATTGTGGAAATAAAAATGATACAGTCATTAAAGAAGTACTCCTGGAAGAGAAGGTGACAAAAGTGTTAGGTTAACTTAAATTTGCCTTTGAAACACACGCCTGTAAGAAGAACCATTGGAATAGGAGGATTCTCACGTGATAATATTAACATAATGGCTGTGGGTGTAGTTGGGAAAAGAGCTGTTTCTGCTTCTGGCTCTCCCACTTAACCAGCTTTAGGACTTTGGGCAAGTTCCATAATATCTCCAAGCCTCAGTTTCCTTGTCTGCAAAAATGAGATAATGAATATAAGGACCCAACAGCATTTGGTATATAGATCCGACCTTTCATAAATATTTGCTATTGTTAACTTGGTAGGTATTATTGGGAGATAGGTAACTAGATCTACCCCCAAACAACTCTTCTCCAAATTTCTTGGTTTAATGCCCTTCAGACACATGAGAATAATCTTCATTAAGGCCTGCATCCCCGAAGACATCAAGACAGTCTGGCTTTTATCAGTTAAAGGGTGGTGAATAGAAACTTTTCCCATTTTCAGGACCCTCCGATATGTTCCAGAGGAATCCAAAGACAAAGTTATCTCAGATGAAGATGTCCTAGGAACATTACTGAAAGTTTTCCAGGCTCTATTCATAAATGATTTAAATAAACAATCAAATCTCTTGACTATGCTTCCAGAACCTGTTAAATCAAAATATCAAGACCTACTGTCAGTTCAACGTCCAAGGGTGAAACTACTTGAATATAGACATCAAGAGCAAAAGATCTTTAAACCAGAAGAAATTCTTTATAAGACACTGGGTTTCAGTGTTGCCCGAGCAACTAGCTCATTGATTTCTGCTGGAAGAGGTGTCTTCGTTACTAAAGGATTGGTACCAAAAGGGACGATTGTATCTATGTATCCTGGTAATGGCATAATTAGTAGTCTGCCAATAATTTCTTATATATGGATAAATAAAAGTTCAACAAATACCTAGCTGTGCAATCCTTAGAGTAAGGAGTTGAATCAGAACTCAGATTTCCATAGATTTTTTAAAATCCTGATTTGGAAATCAACTGTTTTGTAAATTATGTGTTAGAAAGTATCCTGGAGTGTATATTCTGAGAAACTGTTTTTTTTTAAGGGAATTTTTCTAGTCAATGTTTAAATTTAACAGAATATAGTATAGCCTACTTTGATAAGACCAATTACTTAGAAAACACTTAGAGAATTAATCAGTTTGGCTTAGATAATAACTAAAGGTATGGGTTAAAAAGTAAAAAGAATTTAAACCCATAAATCCCTGAATAAAGAACTTCTGCCATTTCTACACTTGGAAAGTAAAGCAGCTTTTTTGCAAAGGATCATTGACTAGAATGCTCAGTAGAATATGTTGTTTGTTAAACTAACATTGTATTTCGGTGTAGTGGAAAAATGTGTGTGAATGTTTAAGTCAGACCTGTGTTTTAACAAAGTCATTCTTCTATCTTCAAATTTTACATCCCTAAGCATGGGAATCAGTTTCCTCCTACACAACTTAACAAACTCTGTAAAAGCTAAGCAGAACAAGCCAGCAACACATTAATACTAAAATAATAGATCAACATGCCTGGAAAACAAGAAGACTCAGTAAACATTTACTTTTCTCCTTCCCTCCATTGCCAGGGAAAGGGCAAACAACCTGAATGTCAGACTCATCTATTCTCACATATGTCCACATTATTTCATGGTTATTAACAAAATACATTTCTTAAAAGACTCTTAATAGACTTCAGCTCACGCTCTACTTAAAAAAAAAACAACAACACATACAGCTTTGTAAAACTGAGTCTAAGATGTGGTCTCATTTTTGTTAACTAAAGTAGTCATATTTTATTTGGCCCTGTGGACAAGTTAGTTCTGTGCTCCGTCTGCTATTGGGCACTCTCTAAAGGTGGAAAGCAGCCAACGAGAATGTGATGGTCTAGATTGGAGGTGAAATATTAGAAAAAAGTGGAGAACTTAGAACAAATCTTTCAGGTTATCTTTAAGTTCCAGAGAAAGGTCCTTATCTTGATGTTTATGATTTTTCCATGTTGCTGTAGTATGTCTTTGTCTTGTTGTCTAACAGGTACAGTATATCAGAAATATGAGCCAATCTTTTTCCAGTCCATTGGAAATCCATTTATTTTTAGATGCCTGGATGGGGTACTCATTGATGGAAATGACAAAGGAATATCAAAAGTTGTGTACAAGTAAGTCATTGCCCATATTCAAATTTAATAATCAGAGACAGAACCACACCACAGTGACTATTATCACTAGCCTTGATACTTTAAATAAAAATCTATTTAGGAAGCTGCTGAATAGTAATTCAATTGCCCTATTGATTAGACAAAAGTTTTTTCAGAGAAATTGCAGTTGTTCGGTTCTAGGGTTTATTTTTTATTTTTGAATTATATTTTATGTTACAGAATAGCAATCCCTTAGTTAATGCTTTCACCTGTTTCAGATCTTGCAATGGGAGGGATCAACTTGGCCCTTTAAAAATGAGTGATAGTACATGGCTAACATCAGAAATTCATAATCCACTGGCTGTAGGACAGTATGTCAACAATTATTCAAATGGTAAGTTGGCATTATGGGGCTGTGAGACAAGATGTAAATACAGCAGAGGTAATTCTCTTCCTATGCCATGTGACTAAGAGCCAGAGGCGGTTGAGCTTAACATCTCAGCAATTCAAAGCCCTTAAGTAACATTTTGAGGGCAGATATCAAAAAAAGAATTTGGGGAAATTATGGTATACATTAATTGGAATTCTTTCATTTACTATTGTTTGGGTTTCATAGTAAATATAGGCAGTTGATAACTGCCCTTTTGATTGTTACTATTTTAGCATTTTTTAATAGTTAACTTAGAGATTATTTTGTCAGTCCCTTAATATGGCCTTAATAGATTAATCACTAAACTGGTATTCCCTTTCCTTTGCTAAGTTTGGGAGTTACTTACCTTCTGTAGAGCTTGACTCTTCCATTAGTTTTATCATTTGGCTACATTTAGCATAGGCTTTGGTGTTAGGAAGACATGAACTTGAAGCCTGACTCTTAACGTTTAACCTTACTGAGCCTCTGTTTTCTGATCCTCAAAAAGTAAATAATAAAACATACACATATCCGCATGTATCTAGCAGTTCCTGGAATATAATAGCGATTATTAATTTGAGCATTTCTGGTAATTTATAAAACCAAATATCAGGTGTCATAATTCAGTATTATTTTCCATGACCTTGTAAAATGGATGTTTCTAAAACTTTATACTTGTTCCTAGATAGAGCAGCTAATGTCTGTTATCAGGAATTTGATGTGCCTGAAGTTTTCCCTTTAGAACTGAAGCAGTATCTTCCAAACATCGCCTACAGCTGTGACAAACAAAGGTTAGTCTTCTAGAAGAGCTTTTTCTACCTTCTGTCTCATGCTGTACTTCAAAAATTTTTTCTGAGAAAAAGCTATGTAAAATGTGGGTTAAGGAGTTTGTTTTAAGTGGAAAATTGTAACTTAGATTTTTATGTTCTTCTCACCTTAATATTTTAATGTATGCTTATTTAAAATTAAAAATTTTCCATTAACTTAGTTCAATCTCCTTTTTATTACCTTTTTTTCTATGTAGTATTTTATAACCTTAAAGTTTTTTTCAAGTGATTCTGTTGTTTTCTCTACTGACAAAATCTTCAAATACATTTTTATTTTAATCATTTTACGGATCATGTTTTCTTCCTCACATGAGTGCACCCAGTTGAAGAAAGAGGCCAGATTATGCTATTATTTCTTTTTAATTTTTTATTAAGGTATTATTGATATACACTCTTATGAAGCTTTCACATGAAAAAACAATGTGGTTACTACATTCACCCATATTATCATGTCCCCCCATACCCCATTGCACTCACTGCGTGTCAGTGTAGTAAGATGCCACAGTCACTATTTGCCTTCTCTGCTACACTGTCTTCCCCATGATCTCCCACACACACCATGTGTGACAATCATAATACCCCTGAATCCCCTTCTCCCTCCCTCCCCACCAACCCTCCCACACCCCTCCCCTTTGGTAACCCCAGTCTTCTTGGAGTCTGTGAGTCTGTTGCTCTTCTGTTCCTTCATTTTTGCTTCATTGTTTTACTCCACAAATGACAGAAATCATTTGGTTCTGTCCTTCACCACCTAGCTTATTTCACTGAGCATAATATCCTCCAGCTCCATCCAGGTTGTTGCAAATGGTAGGATTTGTTTCTTTCTTATGGCTAATAGTATTCCATTGTGTATATGTACCACCTCTTCTTTATCCATTCATCTACTGATGGACACTTAGGTTGCTTCCATATCTTAGCTATTGTAAATAGTACTGCAATAAACATAGGGGTGCATATGTCTTTTTGAATATGAGAAATTATATTCTTTGGGTAAATTCCTAGGAGTGGAATTCCCAGGTCAAATGATATTTCTATTTTTAGTTTTTTGAGGAGACTCCGTATTGCTTTACACAATGGTTGAATGAGCTTACATTCCCACCAGCAATGTGGGAGGGTTCCCCTTTCTCCACATCCTCGCCAGCATTTGTTGTTCTTAGCCTTTTCGATACTGGCCATCCTAACTCGTGTGAGGTGGTATTGTGGTTTTTATTTGCATTTCCCTGATAATCAGTGATGTGGAGCATCTTTTCATGTGCCTGTTGGCCATTTGAATTTCTTCTTTGGAGAATTTTCTGCTCATATCCTCCGCCCATTTTTTAATTGGGTTATTGGCCTTTTGGGTGTTGAGGCATGTGAGTTCTTTATATATTTTGGATATTAACCCCTTGTCGGATGTCTTTTACAAATATATTCTCCCATACTGTAGGATGCCTTTTTATTCTGTTGATGGTGTTCTTTGCTGTACAGAAGCTTTTTAGTTTGATGTAGTACCATGTGTTCATTTTTGCTTTTGTTTCCCTTGCTCGAGGAGATGCATTCAGAAAAAAGTTGCTTATGTTTATGTTCAGGAGATTTTTGCCTGTTATCTTCCAAGAGTTTTATGGTTTCATGACTTACATTCATGTCTTTGATCCATTTCGAGTTTACTTTTGTGTATGGGGATAGACAATAATCCAGTCTCATTCTCTTGCATCTAGCCGTCCAGTTTTGCCAACACCAGTTGTTGAAGAGGCTATCATTTCCCCATCTGTCATTTCCCCATTGTATGTCTATGGCTCCTTTATTGTATATATTTGACCATATATGCTTGGGTTTACATCTGGACTCTCTAGTCTGTTCCATTGGTCTATGGGTCTGTTCTTGTGCCAGTACCAAATTGTCTTGATTACTTTGGCTTTGTAGTAGAGCTTGAAGTCAGGGAGTGTAATCCCCCCCGTGCTTTATTCTTCCTTCTCAGGATTGCTTTGGCTATTCAGGGTCTTTTGTGGTTCCATATGAATTTGAGAACTATTTTCCCTAGTTCGTTGAAGAATGCTGTTGGTATTTTGATAAGGATTGCATTGAATCTGTAGATTGCTTTAGGCAGGATGGCCATTTTGACAATATTAATTCTTCCTACCCATGAGCAAGGGATGTGTTTCCTTTTATTGGCATCTTCTTTAATTTCTCTCATAAATGTTTTATAGTTTTCAGAATATAGGTCTTTCTCTTCCTTGGTTAGGTTTCTTCCTAGGTATTTTATTCTTTTTGATGCAATTGTGAATGGAATTGTTTTCCTGATTTCTCTGCTAGTTCATCATTAGTGTATAGGAATGCAACAGATTTCTGTGTATTAATTTCGTATCCTGCAATGTTGCTGAATTAGTATTAGATCTAGTAGTTTTGGAGTGGATTCTTTAGGGTTTTTTATGTACAATATCATATCATCTGCAAACAGTGACAGTTTAACTTCTTCCTTACCAATCTGGATGCCTTTTATTTCTTTGTGTTATCTGATTGCCGTGGCAAGGACCTCCAGAACTATGCTGAATAAAAGTGGAGAGAGTGGGCCTTCTTGTCTTGTTCCTGATCTTAAAGGAAAGGCTTTCAGCTTTTCGCTGTTAAGTATGATGTTGGCTCTGGGTTTGTCATATATGGCCTTTATAATGTTGAAGTACTTGCTCTCTATACCCATTTTGTTGAGAGTTTTTATCATGAATGGATGTTGAATACTGTCAAGTGCTTTTTCAGCATCTATGGAGACGATCATGTGCTTTTTGTACATCTTTTTGTTGATATAGTAGATAATGTTGATGGATTTTCTAATATTGTACCATCCTTGCATCCCTGGAATAAATCCTACTTGATCATGATGGATGATGTTTTTGATGTAGTTTTGAATTCGGTTTGCTAATATTTTGTTGAGTATTTTTGCCTCTATGTTCATCAGGGATATTGGTCTGTAA
Organism: Smutsia gigantea; assembly: GCA_032199065.1. Classification (NCBI taxonomy): domain Eukaryota; kingdom Metazoa; phylum Chordata; class Mammalia; order Pholidota; family Manidae; genus Smutsia; species Smutsia gigantea. The sequence continues at coordinate 19,392 of JAVSCE010018232.1, read as the reverse complement.
TTTTCTTTTTTTGTGGTGTCTTTGCCTGGTTTTGGTATTAGAATGATGGTGGCCTCATAGAATGAGTTTGGAAGTATTCCCTTCTCTTCTACTTTTGAAAAACTTTAAGGAGGATGGGTATTAGATCTTCACTAACTGTTTGATAAAATTCAGTGGTGAAGCCATCTGGTCCAGGCGTTTTGTTCTTAGGTAGGTTTTTGATTACCAGTTCAATTTCGTTGCTGGTATTGGTCTGTGCAGATTTTCTGTTTCTTTCTGGGTCAGCATTGGAAGGTTGTATTTTTCTAGAAAGTTGTCCATTTCTTCTAGGTTATCCAGTTTGTTAGCATATAATTTTTCATAGTATTCTCTAATAATTCTTTGTATTTCTGTGGTGTCCATAGTGATTTTTCCTTTCGCATTTTTTATTGTTTCTGTGTGTAGACTCTCTTATTTTCTTGAAAAGTCTGGATAGGGGTTTATCTATTTTGTTTATTTCCTCAAAGAACCAGCTCCTACTTTCTTTCTATTGTTTTATTCTTCTCAATTTTATGTCTGCTCTAATCTTTATTATGTCCCTCCTACTGACTTTGGGCCTCATTTGTTCTTCTTTTTCTAGTTTCATTAATTCTGAGTTTAGACTGTTCATTTGGGATTGTTTTTCTTTCCTGAGGTAGGCCTGTATTGCAATATTTTTCCCTCTTAGCACAGCTTTCGCTGCATCCCACAGATTTTGTGGTGTTGAATTATTGTTGTCATTTGTCTCCATATGTTGCTTGATCTTTGTTTTAATTTGGTCATTGATCTATTTGTTATTTAGGATCATGTTGTTAAGCCTCCATGTGTTTGTGGGCTTTTTCATTTTCTTTTTGTAATTTCTAGTTTCATACCCTTGTGGTCTGAGAAGCTGGTTGGTACAATTTCAATCTTTTTTAATTTACTGAGGTTCTTTTTGTGGCCTAGTATATGATCTATTCTTGAAAACGTTCCATGTGCACTTGAGAAGAATGTGTATTCTGCTGCTTTTGGTTGGAAAGTTCTGTAGATGTCTGCTGGGTCCATCTGCTCTAATGTGTTGTTCAGTGCCTCTGTCTCCTTATTTTCTGTCTGGTTGATCCGTCCTTTGGAGTGAGTGGAGTGTTGAAGTCTCCTAGAATGAATGTATTGCATTCTATTTCCCCCTTTAATTCTGTTAGTATTTGTTTCACATATGTAGGTGCTCCTGTGTTGGGTGCATAGAATTTATAATGGTTATATCCTCTTGTTGGATTGACCCCTTTATCATTATGTAATGTCCTTCTGTGTCTCTTGTGACTTTCTTTGTTTTAAAGTTTTTTTGTCTGATACAAGTACTGCAACTCCTGCTTTTTTCTCCCTATTAGTTGTATGAAATATCTTTTTCATCCATTCACTTTTAGTCTGTGTATATCTTTGGGTTTGAAGTGAGTCTCCTGTAGGCAGCATATAGATGGATCTTGTTTTTTTATCCATTCAGTGGCTCTATGTCTTTTGATTGGTGCATTCAGACCATTTACATTTATGGTGATTATCCATAGGTATTTACTTATTGCCATTGTAGACTTCAGATTCATAGTTACCAAAGATTCAAGGATAACTTCCTTACTATCTAAGAGTCTAACTTAACTCAGTTAGTATGGTATTACAAACACAATCTAAAGGTTCCTTTCTTTTTTCCCTCCCTTTCTTCCTCCTCCATTCTTTATATATTAGGTATCATATTCTGTACCCTTTGTCTATCCCTTTTTATTACCTCTAGTGACAGCTATTTGACCTTAGGAACACTTCCATCTATAGCAGTCCCTCCAAAATACACTGTAGAGATGGTTTGTGGGAGCTAAATTCTCTTAGCTTTTGCTTATGTAGAAATTGTTTAATCCCTCCTTCAAATTTAAATGATAATCTTGCTGGATAGAGTATTCTTGGTTTGAGGCCCTTCTGTTTCATTACATTAAATATATCATGCCACTCCCTTCTGGCTTGTAGGGTTTCTACTGAGAAGTCTGATGATAGCCTGATGGGCTTTCCATTGTATGTGATCTTATTTCTCTCTCTGGCTGCTTTTAATAGTCTGTCCTTATCCTTGATCTTTGCCATTATAATTACTATATGTCTTGGTGTTGTCTTCCTTGGGTCCCTTGTGTTGGGAGATCTGTGCACCTCAATGGCCTGAGAGACTATCTCCTTCCCCAGATTGGGGAAGTTTTCAGCAATTACCTCCTCAAAGACACTTTCTATTCCTTTTTCTCTCTCTTCTTCTGGTACCCCTATAATATGAATATTGTTCCATTTGGATTGGTCCCACAGTTCTCCCAGTATTCTTTCATTCTAGAGATCCTTTTTTCTCTCTGTGTCTCAGCTTCTTTGTATTCCTGTTCCCTAGTTTCTATTTCATTTATCGTCTGCTCCACTGTATCTAATCTGCTTTTAATACCCTCCATTGTGTTCCTCAATGATTGCATCTCCATCCTTAATTCGTTCCTGAGTTCTTGAATATTTTTCTGTACCTCCAGGAGCATGTTTATGACTTTCATTTTGAAATCTCAGGAAGATTTATTAGTTCAGTCTCACTTGATCCTTTTTCTGGTGTTGAGATTTTGCTTTGAACCAGGTTCCTTTGATGTTTCATATTTGTATGTGGTGCCCTCTTGTGCCCAGAAGCTCTACTCTCTGGAGCTGCTTAGCCTCTGGAGCGATGTTGGGGGTCACGAGGGAGTGGTGCTGGTCCCTTGGGGGAGGAAAGAGCTGTTTCCTCCTTCCTGGCTGCTATGCCTGTCTCCATTGCCAGAACCAGTGGGCCGAACACATAGGTGTAAGCCTCTATGCTTTGTGTTTGTAGGTACCGTAGGCGGGGCTTCCCTCTGGCTGGCCTGATGCCAGGGCAGGGGCTGCTGTTTGCAAGCCAGGTGTGGGCTAGCTGGGAGGAAGGCGCAGCAGGCTGCGTATCACTGTGGGGGGCCTTGGAGCTCTGTAGCCAGTCAGGGGGGTGGAGTGCCTGAAGACCGTTTAAGTTCCCAACCCTGTTCCATGAGGTCTGTTCTTTCCTCCAGGTGTATGCAGTCTGGCGCAGCCTTCTTTCCTGTTGCTCTTTCAGGATTAGTTGCATTAATTATATTTTCGTATTATATGTTGTTTTAGGAAGAGGTCTCTGTCTCACCTCTCACGTCACCATCTTTAATCCCTCCCCTAAGCTATTATTTCTTTAGCCCATTTCACTATTAGGTTTGAAAGCTTAATATTGAAAAAAGGGAAATGCTCAGAAGATACATATTTTTAATGTAATTTTTTTTCTGTTCATTAAGTGGAAAGTCTGAGTTTGTTTGAGTAATAATTTCTAAATATAAGTAATTCTGTAGAGTTTTTTTTGTCAACAATGCTGTGGGAAGATAGAATCTTTTTATCATTTCACTGAGCTGTCAGCTGCTAGCAGGTTTAATTTTGTATGGATCCTATTAAATTTACCTTTTAAGATGAGTGATATTTAAAACTTAAGACTATTCCCTGTACTTATAACTTGATAACTTTTCTGTCTCTATATATGTGTGTTTCTTCTTTAGCAATTAGGTTTTTTTAGTCATATACTCTTGGGACATAATGTCATTACTGTTCAACAAGTACAGGAAAAGTTAAATGAATAGGAACATTGAAAGGTACATATTTCTTGTGTCCATAAAGTATTTTTTTAAATTCCAATTTTAAGCAATGTTTCCAGTTTTGTAGAATACAAAGGTACAAATTAATTTTAAAGTGTCATTTTAAAATGCTTTTTCTGATACCAGTTTTAGGGCCTGAACACAGAAAACATGTTCAGAAGAGATGGTCAGTTGTATAAACTTATTGATTTGTGGTCTTTTTAAATAATATAGAATAGACATACTCTACTTCAAAATACCTCCGTCAAGGATAAGAACTGTTTCCTCATGGAAATCAAATGTATAAATAAGATGATAGTAAAGAATCTATCTAAATGAACTTACATCTATAAAATCCATATTGGTTGTATTAAAAATATGAGCTTGTATCTGTTAACACTTCTAATTTTGTATATTTTTGTTTTCAGCACACTTCTTCGATGTGTTGTTCTTGTCGCACTCAGGGACATTGAACAAGGAGAAGAGCTTTTTTCAAACTACTATACAATTGTTGGCTAACTCTGAATTAGAAGTTAGGTTTTCCACTGAGCCATTAATTCCAAATGTTTTTTGTTAATCATTTTTTCTGAGTTCCACCTGTAGAACAAATATTTTGAGACTTAATTGAAGTGGGTTTTTTTTTATTGTTAATATTTATGTGCCAATTCCGTGATAAAATCTATTTGCTTCATTAACATTAGTTTCAAATATGTTGCACAACTCCACTTTTAATTGGTTTTCAACTAAATAAACAGAAGTTATTAAAACCTACTGCCTGAACTTACAATTTCAATTTTTTGTTTAGTTTGTGTACCTCTATATAGTGGTTTGTAAAATTTTAGCTAAGTCATCAGCAGTTCTTATACTGTTGATGTACATAAACCTTATAAACTTTATTTTTACAAAATAAAGCCAAACACACCGTATTGTCATAGGTTTATAGGTATGCATGTGTGTGTGTGTGTGTAATTTAAAGATTGTTTTAGCTGAATAAGGGAGAGTTGAAGGGGTCATTATACTATTTTCCTTTATTTGAACATTTACACACACATTTTAAAACAGAGTATGAGAAAGATGGTTTTGGCATAGAAATATAGTTAAAAGATAGTAGTGCTTGGAGGAACACCTATTCCCCATTTCTCATGTTGCCATGTGGAGGGCTTCCATTACTGATACTCCTCATCTCTCTCTCCATCCATTGAAGAAAAAGTGATTTTCTGAAACTATCTTTGGAGAAGAACTAGGTACCCATGGTCCAGACCCTGCGACTATGGACTCTGCCAGCAGAGAATATGTCCCCTATGCCTTGTGCAGAGAGCAGCCTTAAAATTGGCCCAGCCAGTGACCAAGTTTAGTCTAGTTCAGAAGTGCAATATTACTGAGTTGACTTGGCCATGGCTCTGAAGCCACCTTCTCAGAGAGTTTAATTAGTAATAAGTTACTTTGATCTCTATAAACCTTACTCCAACTCTCAGTTCCAAACTTTGATGGGGAGGAGGATGTTATTAAGAGGGCACCTCAAATCCTAACGTGGAGCCTGTATAACCAGATTCTGGCCACCTTCACTACTACACCAACAGCTTTTCTCACTTGTCTTTTAATTTCAGTAGGCTCGTAATTGCTTCCCCTATTTCTATTCCTGCCAGCTTTACAGAATAGATCACCAAGAGTGATTCCTTGAAATGTTAAGTCAGATCTTGACCCACCTCTGCTCAAGACCCTGGGACCACTCTATAGCGGAGTACATGCTGAAGTCCTTCATACACATGGTCTAGCTGCTCATTATCTCCGATCTCATCTGCTCATTCCACCCCAACCACACTCGCCTCCTTGCCACTCCTGGAGCCTGCTGGGCAAACCCCCCCTCAGGGCTTTTTCACTAGTTCTCTCTGCCTGCTAAGATTTTTTTCCCCAGATAACCACATGGCTCATTCCATCACCTTACCTAACCACCCCATTGAAATTTAGTTTCCAACTGTCACTGCTCACACTTGCCATTCCATTTCTTTTTTCTTATAACATGTATCATGTTTACATACATCCATGGGAGCATCTGATTTCTTTCCTCAGCATTTCTTTCATTTCACCCAGATCCTGAGAAACCAGAGGGGTTCATCTTGTAGAGAAAGCCAACCTATTTGATCGTGAGGATCCTGTCACCCAGAACTTTATGTGAAATATAGACACTAGCTCCTATGGACATATTAGAGGGGCTGAAATGAAGTACTTATGACTGAAGTGTTGCAATGTCAACATTTTAAAAATAGTTCAGAAAAAAATGCATATTGTATAGAAAGAGATCAAATATGGTAAAATGTTAATTGTTCAAGCTGGCTGTTCTTTATACCATTCTTTTCATTTTTGTTTTAAATATTTGAAAAGTTGGGAAAGTCACCATAAGCTTAAGAGTAATGTAGGTCATCAGACATTTAGAGAATACCTACAATGTGAAGGGTCCTTGGAGATTCAAAGAATAAAACATGATTCTTTTTCTCATAAAATGCTCACAGTGGGAGTATAAGCTTGCATAGTATCAAGACAGTCTGCATTGAAAAGGCGAAGGATTTTTTTTTAATAAAACTGCTATTTTTTAAAAACCTATTTTTCTGGGTTTTTTTTTATTTATAAATAGCTGATCTTTGATATGCTTATGAAATGCTTTTATGAATTCTACACCAGAAAACAATTTTATGGTAATATTTGATTTACCTCTGTAAAAAGTCGTCTCAAAATTGAGGTACACAACAGAGTATGTCTCTAAAGAGAATGTCACTAGAGTATTAAACCTAGAAAAACATGAGCATTCCTAGCCTAGAACCACAATGCAGTGCCCCTGGGCACTGTCTTGTCAGAGAACCCCTACAGACATGGACCCGAGAGTAAGGATCACTTACGTGGAAAGGGCATGGCACATAGTGCTATGTCTCAGGGATGAGTTTAAATTAAAGTGTATGAAATGCCCAATTTACAGGTGTCATGAAGCCTTTGAGAAGTAGAGAAGCAGCAGGTACAAAAAGCATACCAATGGAAATGATAGCCAAAATGGATAGTGTAGAAATCACTAGAGGTAGAGATTATTCTGTTCCCACAAGTCTCTCCTTCCTCCCACTAGGTAGGTCTCATATGGCACTTGGGCTGCACTCTTAGCTATATTCAGAACTGGTGCGTGTCCTCACTTTGAAGACACTTCCATCTGTGTGTCCACTGGAGTCCTGCACATTAAAGCTCTTTGGTGTCTGTGAATGAAGGAATGTAGTTTTAGACAAGGAACCAAAGGACAGTAGTCAAGGTGTTTGCTTCCATTTTATCCTCTTATTCTTGTACAAAATCTGGACATTATGTTCAATCTGATCACTGCATACTAAGAATGGAACTACAGAGGAAGTTCTGACCAGAGCAAATGAAATACGGGAACAAACGTGAAATCAGGCTAAGATGAGATCTTTAACCTGAAAAGACAGAAGCTCAGGGAAGATATTTCTGGATTCTTAACTATGTAATAACAACTATGATTATTACAGATAGGAAACATTAGTTTACCATAAACATATTCTGTCAAATAATAGTATTTGATTAAATGCCAGGCATTATGTCTTCCTAAAAGACATAATTACCTAGAATAGTACTTGAAACCTGATAGACATTCAATAAATATTTCCTGAGTTAAAGTATAATCCTCACTTTAGGATGGCTAGAATTTTATTATAGGTGACAGTTTATTATAGAGGATTTCAAGAAAATTTATCTACCAACAATATTACTCAACTATCAAGTATCTTATTTACTACATCTAAAACCAATTTAACAGTGGTTAAATATCTACCCATGTGTCACAGCTTAAAATTCATTAAATAAAAGTTCATTTCTGGCAAATACTCACACGAACCAAGGAAAAAAAAAGATTTCCAGATTTTTATTTCTGGAACTGTACACCAGGTATTAAAGTACAACAAATACAAAATAATGCTCAAAAAAATCAGTGTTTATGTACAAATATTAAAATCAATGTAACAATAGCAACTTCCTCTTGAACACCTGATACTAAAACTTGTTCTGATTGTCACTAATCTCATACAGGGTACTTATTTCAAACTGGGACAATCGGAATCACTGTCCTCTAAGAGGAATTTTGGTATCTACCATATTTAACAATAAAACTAATAGTTTCCTCCTTTTAGTGAAAAAATTAAGAACTTCTTAAAAAACATAGTAATGTCCATATTTTTATAAATTATTTCAATTCCCATTTCTAGACAATGTGCTTTGAAAACTCTGGGCAAACAATGTCCTTGGTGGTCAGGTTTATTCATTAATTACATTCAAAGTTGAAATATTCACTAGAGACTTTGGTTAAATTAAATAGATCACTATGCTCTACAAATCTGATCTCAAATATTTATGATCCTCAATTTAAGAATTAAAAAGAAAATAATTGCACAATTATTTGACCTAATTGAATACACTTTAGTATTGTTTAAACAGTATTCTACATCCTTCAAGTAAATTCAGCAGTTGACCATGACAAGAGGAAAACTCAACATTTAAAAAGCTAGCATGAAAAAGATGAAGTACAACTAACAAAAGTAAAGTATTGCTATCATCACAGCACCAGTTACACTTCTAAATGAATCCGCTGTCCTCCTCCAGCTCCCCGTACACAAAAGCTACATCAGCCAACACTGCAACTGCTCACCATGAGTTTTTGGTTTGTTCATACAAAAATAATGCGCAGAAAGGGAAAAAAACAAAGAATTTATCACAGTTTGTTATAAGAATTGTGCTTAACAACTTGATAATGAAGGCATTATTGTCGCTTCATATGACTGCAAATCAGTTATTTCCATGCTCTCAAATGCAATTCTTCTAATAAACAGTAACAAATTCTGTTAAGATGCTTAAACAGAAAAAAAAACAGTAAATCCAGTATTAAAAGAAAATTCAATAAATAGCTATTTTACATGAATAAAGTCATAGTGGTACAATTTATGAATGTCACACCAAGCATGCACAAAAATGGTTATTATACATGGCAGAAGCAGTCAGAAAATATTGAATTAGATCTAAAATGATATGAAGAATTTACATATATATACAAAAATCTTGCAAATTATTGCCTCATTTTAACAAGGAATTAAAAGTAAACGTTACCAGCTAGTTAGCACTCTTTAAGAGGCTAAAATTAGATTGGCATTAAAAATTTATTAAGCTAGCTGGTATTTATTTTTCTCTCATATCAGTTTCTGGATTTTGGTCAAAAATCTTTAAATAACTAAAGTGTCCATTCAACTTGCTGATAATCAAAATTTAGATAAGAAACACTGTTTCCATCTTATATCAAGATCCCAGCAATGCATAGATAAACTGAATATATTACTGCATCAGCTATGGAGAATGGGCATGTTCATTTAAGTGCAACTGGTATTAGCATTCAGTCATCTTGGTGTGAATTTTATACAGACCAGCCACTGTAAACCCAGAGTGACAATTAAAGTTACAACAATGGAAGATTATGGCCAGTAACTTACTAAATTATAAAAGGTGTATTGATTTTTAACAAAAGAAATAAAGTTCAAAGTTTAGCACACGACAGCATAAGAAGCTGATAACTTGGATATAAATATCTGAAAGCAACACAGAGCCCAGGCTACCCATTATTTACTGTGTGCATACAGGAATGCTAGACTTCAGGTGTATAAATTAGACTGACTTTAAGTTATTAATTTAACTACTTTTGTCCACTGTGCTAAACTAAATTTTATAGTAAATGTGCTACTGCGTAAACACTTCAAAGCAATCTTCGTCAAAATGCTGCAAAGAAAAATAAGAAAACAATCATCCAAAACTAAGGATGTCATTGCAGTTCACAGTTTGTATAATAAATACCCTCCCTTTCCATCACTACTAAGGTCACTACAACCTATCTACTCATCAGCAAACCTTGAAGAAACTTATACTTACAAATATCAGCAATGCAGCCACACATTTAAGTTTTTTGCAAAGCAAGACAACTAGTAGAAATTACAATTTTTAATTAAGATGGTGCAAAAAAAAAGTAAAATTCTGTGTTTTAACTGAACTATAAAAGCAAAGCTTATTACATCCTAATACTGCTATTACATATTGTTTGAATTCACCTTTTAACTTAATGATGAATGCCTAAAGAGCAAAAATGGCCAAAGTTTATGACAATGGCTTTTCATTCACAATATTTGGAATAAAAATAAAACTGAGTTTGAGGTGCATCTGAACATCTATCACTTTTTAAAACTTAAAAGTAATAACGTACCATTCTACTTCAGATAGGAACCTGCATTTTTCTTGCTAACTGTTCACACTAAACAAAAAAGTTTAAATATACTTCAAGGTTCTACTGCATTATCTGTAAAATCTAGAAGTCCCTCCTAAATGTTAACACTTCAAACTGCAGTGCTACAAACAACTTAAGAGGTGTCCCCAAATGTAAACCATCAAGTGGCAACATCCTAGGCTTTTAGACTGTGCCCTGAAAGTCAACTGCCTCAGGTTAAACTAAATTATCAGTGACCAGTATGATTTTTACAATTACAATCTTGACAACAGTGGTGGACAAAACCCCACTGGAATACCACATTTTCAAACGCCAAAATTTTTAGCCAATTAGTGAAATTACACAGAAATCTTCTGACAATAAAATGACTGATTCTGTGTAAGGTAGCCCTGGTCTAGAATTTTGAAATGGGATCCAAGCAAGCGTCTTCATAATTTGCACGCAGTTCCTCATGCTGGCTTCCATAAAGATGGACTTGCTGTTTTGTAAACTGAAGTGCTCTAGTTGAATAACATGAGAGAAGTTTCCATTTTTAAAAAATCCTTGCATGTTTGTGCAGTTTAAAGAAACCTACCCCTGCTTTTATTAATTAAGAAAATAAAACCAAAAAATGCTACATTGAGCAGGGATCAGGATCGGTACCTGTAAACATTGTTATTCCACTGCATCCATTACGGCAAAAGGAATTTACATGAAAAGAAGCCACTCCATTCAGTTCAGGACATCTGTGCTGGTTTTGAGCTGGTGGCCTCTGTCTACAGGTTTTAAAACTGGGAGTGAGGGCAGTAGGGAACAGAAGAGAATAGAAAAAGAAGGGAATAGGGAAGAGGTATTGAGGGATGAGGAAGAGATAAGCAGAGCTTAAAGCTGCACCACAGAGTTCAATCTTAGTTTCCAACTCTGCTATCATAGTTCATTTCCACATTTATGGATTGAAAAATGAAAAATACTCTTGATAAATCAAGATATAGTTCTATACATACTGACATCACTGATGTCATAGTGAAAAAGGTTCAAACTTCCAGTGAAAGACTAAGCAAACCTGACACGTTCCTCAAGTTTACTGGTACTGCACACCCGATGTTTCTGGGCCCCTCACTCATGTCACTCAGAGTGAAGGGCAGCATGCTGATGCAGAGCGTGGGCACTGATGAAACCATTGGTCTCACTGGCAGAAAGACTGCCAAAGTCAGCCACAGAGACAGCCATTTTGGCACTGGTGATGTGATGTGTGTGATTTTCAAAGTCCACACCCAAATTATTTACAGAAACCTCATTCATAAAGGATTCAGGAACAGCAATGCCCATTTTCAATCTCTTTGCTGGTCTTTCTGACTCTTCACTGCACATGTTCATAGGGTTTAGCTCCGAGTGATAAAATCCAGTCTCAAATAAATTAAAACAATCACTTTCCCCATTGCTAGGCAAGGTGAGTAACTCCTCCGTTACAACAGGCACATGATTTACTTGTCCACGGGGTGCACTGCCCAGTGGAGGAAAGCCATCACCCAAACAATTCACATCTGTGGGGTTGCAGATGGTCGCTACACTGTTGGTCAAAGCTAGAAAGAAACAGAAAATGGTTTAGGTAAGTGGTCCTACATCATGAAACAAAGAAGACACAATTTGGCCTCAAACTAAAGAATACAAAAAGATGTTCATTCACCTGTCAAGTCACTGGCAGTGAAAGAGTTGAGAATGTTCAGTTGTTGATCTGGAATAGGCTCAGGTCGGTTAGAAGTTAAGGCTGAAGAATTTACTGTCCCACCTAGAGCTTCTGTTTCATCTACCAAACGATCCATATAGTCCCTGAAAAACACACCCCAGTAAACTTTATGACTGCATATCACAGTTAAAAAACAAAAGTCCCTAAAGTCAAGCCCATAGTACTTACGTAACTCCAGGATGATGGTTATATCGTTTCTTTCCAAACCTTGTCTGTTGAGCAAAGTAATCATAACGTTCAGATTTCTTCCACATATAGTAAAATGCTACACACTCAGCAACTGTTCTAGTTCTCACCTAACAAAAAAAGTTGGATTTTAAAAAACAAACCAACAAAGGCAACTCACTTTTTAGTAACTTTTTTTTTACAACACTGTAACTTCAATCCATGGATATTGTTTTCTATATTCCAATTATGAAATTCTGAATATTAGTGAAATGCCTTTATATTTACACTATTTGATGAGGCTACCTTCAAAAGCTCCAAGTTTGTTTTTTATTTAAATCACAATATATTAATTTATAAAATAAATAGATTTCCAGAAAGTATGTTTCACCTTTACTGAAAATCCTAAAACACTGGCATCCTTTATTTCACTGCACTGCCTCTCACTGTGATTCTGACTCCAGCAGCAGTCCTTTTTAATCCTGAGGGTTCTGTGAATGGGCTTCAGTGGGATCTCCTAATTCCCAAAGCTGCATGCAGGTATACTTTTCTGGAGAGAAGGGCTGCGGCTTCATCAGATCATCACAGCGTTCCACGATCAAAACGAGATCAAGAGCCTTTGGAAAAGGGGTCAGCACTCTACTGCTTCCGAAATTAATGACGATTTGCTAGCCGAGGGCACGATTTTTTTCTCCTACACGCACTGGGTTCTTAGCTCCAACAGAGTTTGGTAAAAGTAACAACATTAATAAAAATTAGCCTCATTAACTTGGCTCCACATCTAGACTAGACCTTCTCAAATTATACACACCTACAGGCATGAGTTCTGATGTACAGAAAAAAATTCTGTGTCCACATCCAATAAACACTTTCTCTACTGCTTAATCAGTATCCAATAAAGCAATTTCATTATCTCTCTCCTGATTAGTGAGCATTATGTAATATAAGTTCATCATATAAGGGACAAGCTTTTAAAACCAAGGAATAACATACACTTCTCATAAACATCATAACTAGGTATCTTTGCAGAGAAATATGATAGACATCTTGTATTTAAAACAATGTCTGGAAAATGAATGATTTATGGCATAAATTGATAAATTTCGTAAGTCATTACAAAACTTATGTTTTATTTTTACTTAAAAGGGCAACCTAGAATCTTTTAAAATATTTTTATCTATTCACTAAATTAAACACCTCTCATCTTTGAAAAAACATCAGGTTTTCATACAGAACAAAAAAGTATGAAACTATTCAACATATTAAAAGGTCTAGCTAATGCAATAAGGCAAGAAAAAGAAATGAAAAGGAAAAAACACTGTCTCTGTTCACCTGATTGTCTACAGAGAAAATCCCACAGAATCACACAAAAAAAATCCCTTCTTGGAACTAATGAATGATTATATCAAGTTTGTAGAATATAAAGATATGCATTTACATTAGCACCCCTAAAAATGAAATACCTAGGTATAAATCTAACGAAATATGTGCAAACCCTATATGAGAAAAAGTACAAAACTCTGAGTAAAGAAATCAAAGATCTAAATAAACAGAGAGACAGTCCACATTCATAGATAGGAAGACTCATTATTGTCAAGAGGTCAGTTCTTCAAAATTGATCTACCGATTCAGTGCAATTTCAATCAAAATCTCAGCAAATTTTTTAGTAAACATTGACAAAATAATTCTAAAGTTTATATGGAAAGGCAAAAAAACACAAACAGAACAAACAACATAATGTTGAAGGAGAAGAACAAAAGTAGAGGACTAACACTACATGACTTCAAGACTTACTATAGCTGTAGTAATCAAGACAATGTGATACTGGTGAAGAAAACAGACAAAGAGACTACTGGAATAGAACTGAGGGCCCAGAAATAGATCCCCAAAAATATATCAATTAATCTTTGACTAAAGGACTAAAGGCAATTCAATAAAGGCGGGGTAGTCTTTTCAATAAATGGCACAAAAACAACAGGACATCCACATGCAAAAAGAAAAAAAGAGCATCTAGACTCAGATCTTACACCTTTCACAAAAATTAACTTAAAATGGAATATAGATCTAAATATAAAACACAAACCTAAAGTTCTTAGAAGATAACATGGGAAAGAAAGCCTGGATAACTTTGGGGATGTAGATGACTTTTTAGATACAACACTAAAAGCACAATCTGAAAGAAAAATTGGTAAGTTGGACTTCATTAAAATTAAAAACTTTTACTTTGCTCATGGCACTGTTAAGAGAATGAAAAGAGACGACACAGACTGGAAGAAAGTATCTGCAAAACACTTACCTGATAAAGGGCTGTTATCCAAAAACACTTAAAACTCAACAGTAAGAAAACAAACCACTTGATCAAAAAAAAAACTGGTTAAAGACCTTAAAAGACTCCTCACCAAAGAAGATACATAGATGGAAAATAAGCACATGAAAAGATGCTCCACATCATGTATCATCAGGGAAACACAAATTAAAATGAGATACCATTATATTGTAACACTGACATCACCAAATGGTAGCAAGGATGGAGCGACAGGAACTCTCATTCATTGCTGACAGGAATGCAAAACGGTACTACCACTTTGGAAGACAGTTTGGTAGTTCTTATAAAACCAAACGTACTCTTCACATGATCCAGCAATTGTCCTCATTGGTATTTATCAAAGGTGTTGAAAACTTATATCCACACAAAAACTTCCATGTGGATGTTTATAGCAGCTTTATTCTTAATTGTAAGAAATTGAAAGCAACAAAGATGTCCTTCAATAGGTGAATGGATAAACAAACTGCAAATCCATACAATGGAATAAAAAGAAATATGATAAAGAGAAATGAGCTCTCAAGGCATGAAAAAGACCTGGAGAAGCCTTAAATGCATATTGCTAAGTCAAAGAAGGCAATCTGAAAAAACTACATACTGTATGATTCCAACTATATGACATTCTGAAATGGCTAAAATATAGAGACAGTAAAAAGCTAGGGATTGGGGAGGGGAGAGGCAGGAAGGGATAAAAAGTCAGGGCACAGGGCATTTTTAGATCAGTGAAACTATTCTGTATGATACTATAATCGTGGATATATGTCATTATTCATTATATACTTGTCAAAATCCATAGAATATACAATATAAGCCTATCAATTTAAAAGAAAAAGATATAAAATATTAATCTATCCACTTAAATACTTCAGAATTATATGTTCCTTTAGGATGGACAGAGATAATAATGAAAAAGCATACTTTAATGAGACTTTATTCTAAATTAGCAGAATATACACACACACACTTTTTTTTCAAAATAGACTTTATTTTTTAGAGCATATTTAGGTTCATAAAAGTGAGCAGGAAGTACAGAGTTCCCTCCCATATACCTTCTGCTTCCAAACATGTGTAATCTCCCCCACCATCAACATCCCCCACCAGAGTGGTACATTTTTTACAATTGATGATTCTACATTGAAGCGTCTTTCTCATCCAAAGTCCATCACTTACATTAAGATTCATTCCCAGTATTACGTTCTATGGATTTTGGCAAATAAATAATGACATATATATACCATTAGGGTATCACACAAAATAGTTTCACTGCCTAAAAATGCTCTACAATCTTCCTCTTCATCCCTTCCCTCCCCTTAACCCCTGGAACCACTCCGTGATCTTTTGAAGGTCTTCATTGTTTCACCTTTTCCAGAATGTCTTATAGTGGAAATCATATAGTAAGCAGCCTTTTCAGATTGGCTTTTTTAAGAACATGCATTCAAGGCTTCTCCATGTCTTCCTTGTGGCTTGATAGTTCATTTCTTTTTAGTGCTGAATAACATTCCATTGTATGGCTGTGTCACAGTTTATTCATCCATCCACCTCAAAGGACATCTTACTTGCTTCTAAGCTTTGGCAGTGAGGATTAAAGATGCTATAAACATCTGTTTGGACGTTTTGTGTGGACATAAATTTTCAACTCCTTTGGGTAAATACCAGTGATTGCTGGATCATACAGTAAGGGTACAATTAGTTTCACAGGAAACAGCCAAACTGTCTTTCAAAGTGATTATACCATTTTGCATTCACACCAGCAGTGAATGAGGGTTCCTACTGCTCCACATCCTCACTAGCATTTGATGTTGTTGAAATATTTTTAGTTGCTTTTAGTAATCAATGTTTCTTCTTTCAGCAAGTGCAGTTCTCACTGCTAAAGAGAAACTTAATTTTGAGGCCAAACCTCTGACTATCTTAGAAAGAAATGAAAGTCAAGAAAAAGGTAGAAGAGTAAGACTTCCTGAAAAATACAGTAAATTCATTTTCTATTAGTAGAGTATTATTGCTGCATATGTCAAAAGATATGTGAATATACTATCAGTCAACCCATGAGCAGCCCGTGCCATATACAAGTAAATCTCAGTCATGTTTAGAGCAATATTAGAAATGTTGGTGGTAGGGGAACATTAACAACTTATTGCTTTTTTTCTACTCAAGTGACCTAAAACTCAGTTGTTTATATTCATTGTAATTACTAAGAAATTTCTCTGTACTAATTTGTCAATTTACCTTATTCTTCTGTATAAGATGAAAATCTTTTCCAAAAAGCATGAGTGCATGTTCAAAGCTCCGGCACTCTTCTTCCGTCCATGCAGTCATTCCTTCTAAAGAAATTTTAAAACAAAATTAAATGGCTTCAAAACTCTTTCATATGAATTCCTGATTTACTTTCAGTATGTTTTCTTTATGTAAGGCCATAAACACACACTCTTACACACACACACACACACATTCTGTATGAAGGAGATGTCAGTTAGGATTACCAAAAATATGTATACTATAAGTCTTAACAAAGAATCTAGAATACAAAAATACAAACACTGAGTTTCTTCTTCTGCATAGTGAAATAAAAATGTAATGTTTTTCTATAATTTATGCTCATTACTTTTCTGATTTTTTTAAACAATGAGCATATTTTTTTACTTAGGAAAAAAGGTTATTTCCTTTACAAAAAAAAGCCTTATTTTTAGTCTGACATCAAAACTGTAGGTGCTCTAGAGACCATAAATAATCAATATGCATTTATTTAAAGTTCAACTGCAAAGGGCTATATTCTGGAAATAAAAAGGAAATAAGAAACGATCATGTTCTCAAAAGACTAAATCCCATTCAACTTCTCTGCAAATGTAAATTTTAGTGAACTCCATCTACTTGGGGCAAAGGAGACTTGAAATGCCTCACTCAGTGACACTGGGAACCAGGTCCAAAAGCCATTAATACTAGTCCACACAAATGTGAAAAACAGTTTTGAACTAAGGAAGAAACCAGTATTTAGTCTTTGAGAGTTATGAAAGCATAAATAACTTTTTTCAAAGAAGCTTTTCAATAGACTAGCTCAATATTTCAATAGACAATCTCAACCTACAAACTTAAATGTACTGTTTTCAGCTTTCATATTTTTCCAGCCATTTATGCACTAAGATTTATTTCATTCTAAACATAATGAAAGCTATGATGCATGCAATTCATTTATATAATGACAAAAATACTGAAATTATAGTTAACCATTTTCCTTTACACACACAAAACCTAAACTATTATAAAAATGTTATTACGTGATTACTAAAAACACACTTCTTGCAATAAATTCAATGGACTTGATACATATTTGCTTCTTAATCTTTAATCTCCTTTAATCTTACTGTCTGTTTTTTAAAAGAAAAAACAACTTTTTTTTGTTAATGAAATCATAAAATCATTCTTTTTAATTACTTTGGATATATTGTCATCTCTGGGGTCTGCTTTGTTCTGTAACTATTTCTTCAAGAAAGTGGAGGTGACAGGGGGATAACTAATTTGTATTTGAACAATCTCTGGTAACGTCTAAAAATAGAGGGCAAGAAAAGGAAAAAATTATTTGCTATGAAGATAAACAAAGATCTTACAAAAGTGTTTATAAGATTGTTCCTTCCTTTACGATACTTTGCTTATTCTGCTCCCGAATTGACCATTCCCTGTCATTTCCCTCTCTTGATTCCAAGTGTTTCTTACCTTGAGATGCTTTTCCATTGCAGCAGTACCTTTCAACTGCTTCCTTTATATTATGGTTACACTTGAGAAGTTCATATAATGCCTAGGAGAGAGGGAAAAAAATCTGTTCAATAAAAATTATGAGACGTTCATACCGAACAGCTTAAAAACAAAGAACAAAACAAAACAAAAAACAGGTATATAATAAGACTCCTGAAAAATACTGGCTGAAATGCTAATTGAAGGATATCTGGGGGTATGTTTGCCCAGACATTTAATCTATGTAACTTTCCTGCAGATTGACTGTGGTATCCCATGAGTTTGTTCACTCTCACTCCACCTCTCAGAAGTCATCTACTAGTATCATTCTTGACTTTTTTTTTTAATTGCTAGGCCTTCTGAGCTCAGGGAATTCCCCAACTTTAGGTAATTCTTTTTCCAGTTGGGAAAAATTAAAACTTTCAGTTTTAATAAAAGGGGAGAACAGCAGACCTGGAGTAGAAGGATGCATACTTTAGTGCCTGGGTTTTATAATGGTTTCAGTTATTTTCATCGACTATGAAAGGTGTCATTTTTTTTAATTAGTTTTTCTTCCTATTAAATCTACGCTACATAGCAGCAGACAGAACTCAATTGAAACATCAATAATAATCCACTTTCCACACAAGTTTCATGAAAGGCAAAGATGGCTCAATATTAGTACACTTATAAATACATCAACAGGTTAATGATCTATACATTGATAACCAATCATTAAAAAACAATCTGAACAGCTGCTAAAAAAGCATCTGATAAATCAGTATCCATTTCTAATTTTAAAAAGACAAAAAAATACAGACCCACAGACCAGTGGAACAGAATAGAAAATCCAGACATTAACCCAAACATATACAGTCAATAAATATATGATAAAGGAGCCCTGGATATACAATGGGGAATTGACAGCCTCTTCAGCAGCTGGGGTTGGAAAAACTGGACAGCTACATGGAAGAGAATGAAACTGGATTATTGTCTAACCACACACACAAAAGTAAACTCAAAATGGGTCAAGACCTGAATGTAAGTCATGAAACCATAAAACTCTTAGAAAAAACATAGGCAAAAATCTCTTGGACATAAACATGAGCAACTTCTTCATGAACATATCTCCCTGGGCAAGGGAAACAAAAGCAAAAATGAACAAGTGGGACTATATCAAGCTGAAAAGCTTCTGTACAGTAAAGGACACCATCAGTAGAACAAAAAGACATCCTACAGTATGGGAGAATATATTCATAAATGACGTATCCGATAAGGGGTTGACATCCAAAATATATAAAGAACTCATGCACCTTAACAAACAAAAAGCAAATAATCCAATTAAGAAAATGGGCAGAGGATATGAATAGACACTTCTCCAAAGAAGAATTTCAGATGGCCAACAGGCACATGAAAAGATGCTCCACATCGTTAATCATCAGAGAAATGCAAATTAAAACCACAATGTGATATCACCTCACACCAGTAAGGATGGCCAACATCCAAAACACAAACAACAACAAATGTTGGTGAGGATGTG